>JABMCL010003333.1:362500-392500 GCA_018857735.1 Alviniconcha marisindica | reverse complement strand
CAACTCAGCATCAGTTAAAAAAAATACAAAAAAATACTAAACCATAAATCAGCAGGTAAACTGCTGTGGGTGCATCTTTTATTCCATTCCTGTCACTAGGAACCATAATGCTGGGGTCACCTGAACTAATTGTGGTACTGAGTTTGATCAGTCTGCCATTAGTTCCTATAATGTGCTGACATTCACTTTGCCTTACAAGCAGGAGTCCTTTGCACAGAAACGTCCCTTTATGCCATGAAAGCAGGGCTGACCTGTCAAGTCAGCTGTTAGTCAAGATGACTGTTTTGATGATGCAGAAGAACTGTTTGCAGGGTGGCGGAGACTGATGGAAGTGTTCAACGTGACAGCTGGCAGTGTGCAAAGCTGCGTGGAGGTGCTGTCTAAAAACAACATCCTGGCCATAGCCCCAGGTGAGCTGGTCAGTGTGTAAGCATTCAAACACTTTCATTTTCAGATAAGGGCCATCTTCCTTGAAAGGACAAGAGAGGGCCATCATCAATCAGATGAACAATGGAACTTTTTCAAAGGCCAAGTTGGGGAAACTTTGGAGAGACGGGATGGAGTGCGTATATGGGCTTTTCAGAGTGCACAGATCTCAAACTGAACTGAACTGGAACAGAAGTGACGTGCCATGTACAATGGAGCCTTCTTGTGAAGACTTGGCTTAATATGTTCAGCTCTGAGGTCTTGTCCAGTCTGGGCACTGTTTGTCTAAAAAAAGTAATAGGTGCTCCATTCAAAGCCAGATATGGTCAAAAGTACATGACTGACATTTTGACCAGTTCAGATACATAACCAACAGTTTGATCAGTTGAGATAACAATAACAACAATAACAATATACTTTATTCATCCCCACGGGAAATTAAAGCTGTCATTCGATCAGTAAATATTATTGCAGCTGTCCACCAATGCTGTCAGCACTCTATGAAAGGTTTGGGTATGAATAAATAAGATATATGCTTCCACTGAATTTTGCCACAAGAGCCTCTAATTATGGGCCATGATCACTGTCTTCATAAGAAAGTACCTCATCAGGAACATGCCTGATGGTGAACCATTACTGTGCTAGTTTGCTCATGGCATTGAATAACTTTGCACGAAAAAGTGGATAATTTTACACACTCGGAGCATCACTTTCTGGCACCTTCTTCTAACTCTGCCAGAACTGGTCATGCCGCTGAAGGGGCACAATTGATCTCCTTGCAGCTGTCCACCAATGCTGTCAGCACTCTCTATGAAAGGTTTGGGTACTAATAAGCAACAAACTAGTGTCCAAGCATGCACATGTATAAGCATGAGGCATGTCTGCTCTGGGGGAGTGAAAGAAGAAAAGAAGTTCCATCTCGATTCAGATAATTTTGGTTTTATTTATGCTGGTGTAAGCAACATGGGCAGTTACTAAGGAAATTCCTGATAATGATATAATTTGAGTTGTCTGTCACAAACTTAATGCCATTTGAGCAGCAACGAAAACCTATGGTGTACTCAATTGTAGCAGTGGTTGGAGGAAGGATGTCATGAGCCAGTGCTTGGAGTTTGCAGTTTCATTGAAAGTGTGCCGTAAAAACAATGCAGCATGTTCGAAAAGGAGGCAGAACAAGGTAGCCTCCCTTTACTCATTGCTTAAATGCATAGTGTTGACAGACAGAATGTGATTAATTTAAATAATAGAGTTTTTGTGCCTGAGCAGTGCTTTAGCATCAGCCAGCAGTGGTGTTTAGGGCTGAAATGGTTTAGAAGAAATGCCATATGGATGCATTCCACTGAAGACAAAGTAACTGAAAATGTTTTCTTGTAGAAAGGATCTAGCCTTCTTAGAACATGTTTTAAGCAACGCCAAGAGATACAAACCTGAAATGTACAATTTTGTTTCAGGATGCCCTGTTGATTATATATGTATGCACCATATGTTGTGCCTACTGGCAACTCCATTCTCTGCAAATCCATCCCATTCCCCAATGCATCTTTCTTCTTCTTTTTTTGATGCCTGAATCTCTGTCTACACTACCTGTCACCCCAGTTGTTGTCTTCTGCCTGTCAAAGCACCATCCATTGTCATGCAGTGCCTGTTACAGTGTGGCCTCTTTGATGCTCCCAAAGCACCATCCAGTGTCAAAGCCCCATCCAGTGTCATGCAGTGCCTGTCACAATGTGGCCTTTTTGATGCTCCCTGGGAGTGGGGGTAGCTCAGTGGTTAGAGCATCAGACTTGAGCTCAAAGGATCCTGGGTTCAAGTCCCTGCAGGAGAGGCAGGAGAATTTTATTCTCCAGGGTCAACTTTCTGTGCTGACACTTATTTTGGTATCTGTTCCACCCCATGTTACTGCAGTACTACTAAAGTAGTATGTAAAAGATCCCAGTCATTCTGTGAAAAGTGCAGGTGGCAGGTTACAGATAAACACACATGCATCCTACCTATATGGCTTTCATGAAGTGACTCTGTAAACTGGTGCATGGTTGAATGGTGTACACAGAACTTGCGCTGAAACAGCAGCAGTTTCACGGGGCATCAGCCATATGTAACAACCAAATGGTGCTGTCATCATTACACCACTTTGGTGAATATTAAAAATACATGCTACGAAAAGCTACAGTCACTCATTGAGAATCACATGTGACATGAGCACAGTGAGTTTGCTGGCGAGAAGAGAATAGCGCTATTATATAAAAGCGATCAGTAATGAATAATAATAATGTTTAACACAAGAGCTGCATGCTTGTGCTGCCTCATGAGGATATTTTGTTGTTGTTGTTGTTTTCTGCCTGTTAGAGCAAGTGTGTTTTGAAAAAGCTGGTTTTTCGAAGGGGAGATCCACGCCACAGTATTTCATGTTGGATCGTGATGTTTTCAGGGGGTGTACGTGAAGCTCTGTTTGGTGATGAGAACTACACGGTCATGTGGGGAAAGCGATCGGGCTTCGCCAAGGTGGCACTGCAAGCAAACGTCGTGAGTACAGCGCTGCCAACTCTTCTTAAAAAGAATCCCACGATACGCATTCATGTAGGAAGGATTAAATGTCTGGTGCTATGCCTAGTGTATGTACTATACTACTATACATGGTCCTAAATGTCGTTGCCTGTATTAATAATAATGTACATTTATCATACACTCATTGATGCCCTGAGAGCTCACATTATATATATATATTAACCTAAACACGATATTCTGTACGCATGTAGAGCAGTCCTGCCAAAACAGTTTACATAAAGTATTATATGGAAAAACCAAAACGCAACGAATTCAAACATTTATGATGCTGATCTGTGTGTGCAAGTGTGTGTGAGAGTGTGCCTGCACACACACACACACACATGCACGCATGCATGCATGCATGCACACTGTTGAAATGTCAAGGGAAAGCAGTGCTTTGTCTGTGACAGTATCATTTATTGGAGGTTTTCGTCTGTGTGCAGCCGGTCATTCCCATGTTCACTGAGAACTGCCGCGAGGTCTTTCGAACACCACAGTTCGGAAGAAGTATGTATGTGCATGTGGGGTGGGGGTGCATGTGTGTGTGTGTGTGTGTGTTTGCATGTGTGGGGGGGTGGGGGGGTGTATGTGTGCATGCGTGTGTGTGTGTGTGTGTGTGTGCGCTCACCTTTTGTGAAATGTTCCCTTCATATTTCCATGTAATGCACCCCTGACCATGGAACACCCCTCTGTTGAGACCACTGACCTTTTCTGAAACCTTTCCGATCATATTTCCGTGTAACTGAACCTCCAACCAAGGATCACCCCTCTTTTAAACCACTGACCTTTTCTGAAACCTTTCCTGTCATATTTCCATGTAATTAACCTCCAACCAAGGATCACCCCTCTTTTAAACCACTGTTGTTCATTTTTTGGGTTGCTCTTAAAAGAAGAGTTTCATGTACTTGTGAAGTTAATCAAATCAGGACAGGGGGCAGATTATGGACATTTTCATCAACTCATTGGGAGCTCTCTGCATCACATGGTGCCTCACTCTGGTTCAAGGTTGCTGGCACGGAACATCAACTGACGCTGTGTTAGTCACGGGTCCTTAGTGTTCTGGGTGAAAATACTGTGTTTATGCAATTCCAAGTTTTTCTCTCCCTGCTGCGTTTTGAATGAGTTTAATTGCAATGTGGCCATTTTTGTTTTGTTGATGTCTGTGTGGTGTTTCTTTTGTCTGCTAACTCTAGCTTCATTGTGATCTTCTTCTTCAGCGTTGCTACGCAGGCTGTATGAAGCGACACGGCTCCCGATAGTTCCCATCTACGGACTTTTCCCAGTGAAGCTCATGTAAGTTAGTTTCCATGCGTGTGGAGCATGTGTCTGCCCATGCCTGAGTTTCCATGCATGTAGAGCATGTGTCTGCCCATGCCTGTCCTGTAAATTGCATTTTCAGCAGCATTTGCTATAAGAGACGACCTGTCTGTATCAGTTGCCTTTTCTGCATCTGTTACCCACATGAACAGTTTAATAGTACCCCCAACATCAGATCAGCTGTTGTTTTAGATTATGTGGTTAGTTTTGTTGTGGAGGTCGCTGTTAGCATTTTCTTTGTTGCGAAAGTTAACCCAGCTGTTTTTGTTCATTGCAATCCTGTGTGTGTGTGTGTGTGCATGCATACATGTGTATGTGTGTGTGAGAGAGAGAGAGAGAACTTGAAAACTTTAATACTCAGGGATAGTAGCATTAGGTCCATTTGGACCTATTTAATAGCCAGTCTAACACGGAGAGAGAGAGAGAGAGAGAGAGAGAGAGAGAGAGAGAGAGAGAGAGAGAGAGAGAGAGAGTGCATGCTTGTGGTGCAGCATACACTTTTGTATATTCTGATTGTGTGTGCCGTGCTGCACACGCTTGGTTGAATTTGGGTTGTTTGTAATGTGCAGTAGACACCACTGTAATCTGATTGCGTTGTGCAGCACACACTTAGGTGAGCCCATCTACCCCGAGCAGGGCACCACCGTGGACCAGTTCAGAGAGTTGGTATGTAACCAGTTATTTCTACCAGCATCTCTCTCTCCTATTCTCACCTTTTCTTCCTTGCCTTTTTTTTTCTTTCTCTCTTATCCTGTCTGGTGGACTGGCTGGCTTGGTTTGCTGTCACTGCTTGTGAATCTCCTTGTTTCCCCCGAAGGGAGCTCGGGGATGTTTCATTTTACCCCTCTGTCTGGAATCACAAGGCTGTCATTCGATTCCTCTTTCCTATATGTGCGTGTGTGTGTGTGTGTATATATATATATATATTGTTTTTCTGCCTATTCCTCTTACTCATTCTGTCTTGTCATTTGTCCCACTAATGGTCCATTCTCCTGACTTTTTTCTAGAAAGTTCTCAAACCCTTTTTGTTAAAGAGTTAGGCTTTTTCGTATGGCTCTTGTTGAGCAGCTAGGAGATGAAGATAGTTGGTCGGTGGTATGTGCAGCTTGCTGCCATGTTGCACTGGTCGTTGCCATCATGCATTTATATAAAACAGAAAAGAAAATTCTGTCCAGTTCCTTTTTTTTCTTTTTTCTTTAATCCAGTCCTTTTAAAAATATTTTCTTTAATCTGGTATTAGATGGAATATATATTGGAGCATGTCCTAGCCTTATGTGGTCTTTTAACAAGGGTGATATTAAAGGGACTTACTCTTTGAAACTTTGTTTTTGAAGTTTGTGTATTTGTTTTATGTTTGTGTAGGGATTGTTTTTTTGGGACGAACTCTAGAAAGGGTTTATACTTTATATATGAGACTAGTTTTGAACTGTGCATTTGCTTGTGAGTCATATGACAGAGTTTGATCAACCTGAGGTGACCCAGTGTGGTTGACAGGATGTTAAAATCCAGTTACTATTGTCTTTGTTTCAGTCTGTCTTTTTCATGAAATCGTTTAAATTCATTCTTTGCTGTCATCAGTCAATGTGTGATAATCTGGTTTAACCTGCAGTGGAGTGAATTAACCCAGTCACTGAGAACACCAAATTTTGGATAAAACGAACAAGTCCTACTACTCTATACTGGCTAATACAAAACACTGGTCACCATGGCTAGGGACCACTCACTGGTGTCACATGTATGTTTAGAAGTGTGATTCTCTGGGTTTTTTTTACTGTTGCTATATGCAAGTAAAAGATATTTAAGACTGTGCCTGTACAATAGTATGACACTGTTCTGTGCTTCTGTGGCATCAGGTGAAGAAGAGAGTGGAGGAGTTGATACAGACCCACCAGCGCCTACCAGGCAACATCCCTCGAGCGATGCTGCAAAGGGTGTTTAAGAAATACAAATGCAGCTGATGCACCACCATGACGTTGTGGACCACAAATCTCAGATGATGATATTGGCTGCTATGTTTTGATGCTTCCTATCCTTGTTGAACTTTTTGAGCAGGGTTGAGGACTTGAGTGTTCAGAGGACCAAAAAACTAGTGTGGTGCCACACGCTTGACTTTTTTTCCTGTGCTTTTTTGTGACAGGTATTCAGTATTGAGTGTTGTTTGAGTTGTACTGCGTGATACTTATCACACATGGGTGGCAAAAAGCACAGGCAGAATGTGATCAAAGCAGGTGGACATGTTCAAACGTGGAATATATATGTATTTTTTTGATTTAGAGGTAGGACAAACTCCTGGGAAATGAAGTCCCTGTGGACTAAGTCTCAGCAGGGAGGATGACATTCTGATGGACAAAAGCTCAGTGTGGAAAATGAGTTCAGATGAAGAGTATGGTGTGAAATGATGCAAGAAAGCACCAGAAAAAAGACAAGTGTATATTGTGCACACGTACATGCAGACATGCATACACAGTAATCCCCCCCCAACCCCCTCCCCACCCCCCCACCCACCCACCCCTTAAGTTACAGACACACGATTGTGCAGACATGCACAGGCATACGTGCATGCACATGCATGCTCTTACACACATTCGGACACACACAGATTCAGATTATTTCTGAACCTTACTGCATTGTATGAGCTTAAAAACTTACATGGATTGGTGAGAAAAAAGTTGTGACTTGGCTTCCAACCTACACTTAACAAGTGCCCCCCCATACCGCTGCTCCCCCCCCCCCCCTTGCAACACACACACATACACACTGAAGTTGTGCAATCTGATGTATTGTCCCTTGCCATAAGGTCATGATGTTTTTCTTCTTTTGTACTATGGTGGGTGTGTTTTTTAAAAACTTTCACTCTGTTGTCATTTTCTTGGTGCTTCAACAACTTCTGTGTACTTGTACATTATTATCATCTGTGTGTACGGAGGAATCACTGCTCTCACTTCGCCCCCCCCCCCCCCTTCTTTATGGCATTCAGTTTTATACTCTGGGATCTTTCCTCCTGGGATTTTGTCCATGGGACTGTGCCTGAAAGGGTTCTGTCTGCATGGATTTTGTTGGGATTTTCTCAGTGGGATTTTGCATGAGGGGATTCTGCCCACAAGGATTTTTGTTAAAACTGGGATTATGCCTGAAAGGATTTTCTCAGTGGGATTTTGCATGAGGGGATTCTGCCCACCAGGATTTTTTAAACTGGGATTATGCCTAAAGGGATTCTGTCCATGGGGATTTTGTGGGGATTTTCTCTGGGATTTTGCACGAGGGGATTCTGCCCACAAGAATTTATTTAAATTGGGATTATGCCTAAAGGGGTTCTATTCGTGGGGATTTTGTGGGATTTTCTCAGTGGGATTTTGCATGAGGGGATTCTGCCCACAAGGATTTTTTAAAAACTTGGATTATGCCTGAAGGGATTCTGTCCATGGGGATTTTCTCACTGGGAGAGTGCCTGAAGGAATTCTGGCCGCAGGGATTTTCTCACTTGGATTTTTCATGAAAGCTTCAGTCCATTGGGACTTTCTTTCTGGGATTTGCCTGACGGAATTCTGCCCAGTGGTATTCTCTGTACTGGACTTTTGTCTGCTGGGCTTCTGTGTCCTCAGATTTTGTCCTGTGGGGTTTTGTCCGATGTCATTTTGTCTGTGCCCTGTATGATTTACGTGACATGTGGACTTGTAAACCCACCCCATGATGGGGCTGTGTGTGAGCAGCAGTGGCGCACATTTTGCTCTCAGGAAGAAAGGGAGCCATTCAGCTGTCAGCCATTTCACTCTGGTCATTCCTCACAAGGGTGTTCAGCTGTGCATCACTTGTGTGTGTAGCTGGGGAAGGTTGGATGAGGGAGAGAGAGAGAGAGAGAGAGAGGTGGTGGTGAGTACTGCTGGGTACTGGTACATTAAGTATCACAGTACGTACCATTATTTACTGCAATATATTCTGCACAATACTGCCTTTCTTTACGAAAGGTTTAGATTAGTGCAATACCCCTGATGTTCTATAATAGAAGATTGGTGTGTGTGTGTGTGTGTGGGGGGGGGGGGGGGGTAAAAACCCGTGTGTGTGTGGGAGGGGGGAGGGGGGTAAAAAAACAACGTCTCTGTGTGTGTGTGTGTGTGTGGGTGGGGGGGGGGGGGGTAAACACATCCAAAACATACCCATTACCTGTTCCAGAGGGCTGTGATGAGTGCTGCTGGGTGCTGGCCCATTTGTACCACAGTATGTGCCATTATTTCAAACAGTACCATGCAGTATTCTGCACAATACCATCTTTCTTCATGAAAGGTAGAGAACATCGCAATACCCCCTGCTCTTGTACAACAGAATCGCCCTGATATAACCATACTGGTTGACTGGGTGCGAAACGCCAAGTTAGTTACTCTACAACTGAAGATAAGGGGACAAGAGAAGATTAAGGAGACAAGAGAAGATTAAGGGGACAAGAGAAGATTAAAGGGTATTCCCAAAAAATACTCCTTGTTTGTTCCAGGAAACTGTGTGTACTATCAGCCGGACGTTTTTCCTCTGTTGAGTTCATGTTTTGGCTGATTTTTTTCATTTATTTTTAAAGGTGTAAGTGTATCACCATGTTTGAATTCAATTCAGATATATTATTAGAAATAAAAACCTACGACCTGTTAATATGCAGTACTTAATTGTTACCAAAACTTTCAAAGATGCCTATGCTGTATTGTGCACTTGTATTGCACCTGGAGAGAAGTGTACAAGTTTGCCACTACGTCTGTATTGTGCACTTGTATTGCACCTGGAGAGAAGTGTACAAGTTTGCCACTACGTCTGTTTTGTGCACTTGTATTGCACCTGGAGAGAAGTGTACAAGTTTGCCACTACGTCTGTTTTGTGCACTTGTATTGCACCTGGAGAGAAGTGTACAAGTTTGCCACTACGTCTGTTTTGTGCACTTGTATTGCACCTGGAGAGAAGTGTACAAGTTTGCCACTACGTCTGTTTTGTGCACTTGTATTGCACCTGGAGAGAAGTGTACAAGTTTGCCACTACGTCTGTTTTGTGCACTTGTATTGCACCTGGAGAGAAGTGTACAAGTTTGCCACTATGTCTGTACTGTCTCCACTGGTGACTATGGAATTTGAAGAAAAATGGATTTATTTATTCTGTTTGGAATGCCTTGTTAGAGCAGTGTCTTTTTCTTGCTGCAGCCTTGATCACTTGTTTGTGTTCTCTCTTGTTATGTGTTTTTGACTGGCCAACACAGTGACGGTGAGTCATTGTAATGACCAGCGTATGTTGACCATGGAGGCGTCCAGCCCTTGTAAAAGAAAAAGAAAAAAAATGACCACAACCAAAACAGTGTATTTTACTAGTGAAGTGTTGATATTAAATTTGATGTTCACAGATTTGAATGTTTGAAGACACTTCATTCAGCCCTTGTAAAAAAGGAAAAAAAGAAAAAGAAAAAATGACTGCAACCAAAACTTTTACTAGTGAAGTGTTGGATATTAAATTTAATGTTCACAGATTTGAGCGTTTAGAGGACACTTCATTTGTAAAGTGTTAGTGTTAAATTGCTAGTGAGACTGGGAGCAGACGTATCTTATTTGTGAAATGTTGGTATTAAACTGTTTCAAACAGGAGAAGACATCATGATTGTTGGTATTAAATCAATGTTTAGAATGGGAGCACTTTGAGAAGACATTGTATCTGTTGGTGTTAAATCAATGTTAGAATGGAAGAAGACGTCCTATTTTTGAGTTGTTGGTATGAAATTGATGTTTGCAGTGGGAGAAGATGTATTTGTGAGTTGTTGGTATTGCTGTTTGCAGCAGGAGAAGATATATTTTTTAGTTGTTGGTATTAAATTGATGTTTACAGTGGGAGAAGACATATTTGTTAGTTGTTGGTATTAAACTGATATTTACAGTGGGAGAGGATCTATTTGAGAGTTGTTGGTATTTGAAAAAACCCTGATGTTTAAGGTGGGAGAAGATATCTTACTTGTGAAGTGTTGGTATTAAACTGATGATTAGAATGGGAGAATATATTTATATTGGGTTGGTATTGAATTGATGTTTAGAGATAGAATATGGGAGAAGATGTAATATTTGTGAAGTCTTGGTATTAAATTATGTTTAGAACAGGAGATGATGTCTTACTTATGAAGTGTTGGCACTAAACTGCTGTTGAGAATGTGGGGAAGATGTTTGTGAAATGTTTGTATTAAATTGATATTTAGAATGGGGGATGACAAGTGTGTTATTTGTGAAGTGTTGGGATTAAACTGTTGTTTAGACTGGCAAAAGGTATTTGTGGAGTGTTTGTAATGTTGATTTAAAAATGCTGTTTAAAACTGGGGGAAGATATGAAGTGTAGGTAAAGAAATTGTTGTTTGTAATGGAGGCAGAGGTGTTAGTTGTGATGTGTTGGTACTAAATTGATGTGTAGAATAGGGAAAGATATTTGAGAAGTGTTGGTATTAAATTCATGTTTATAATGGGGGAAGTTATCTGTTATCAAGTAATATTGGTATTAAATTCTTGTTTATGATGGGGGAAGTTATCTTTGTTGTCAAGTAATGTCCTTAAATTGATGTTTATTATGGGGAAGATATGTTATCTGTGAGGAGCTGATATTAAATTTGACGTTTAAAATGCTGCATATTTGAATCTACCATGGGCAGTTGCTGTGAATGTGAAGTTTGTGTACTGCACAAACTGACATTTGGTTCATATTTGTGTGGGTTACCACAAATTAACAATTGAAATAATTTTGATATTAAAATTCTTTGTACAGATATGTATTGAAAAGATATGATCCGCAGTGATTCCACATTTAGTGTAAAAATGTGTTTTGAGCATTCAGAGACAATCAGATGGAGTTTAAAACACTGGAAATTTGCTTGCTGTTTGCATTTATCCTGTGTAAAACTAGCTGGGACTAGCCTAGATGGCATTATGGACATTATTATATTAATAATGAATTAGTGTAATGATTTGTCTTTCAGATGTTTTTGATTTTCAGCAGGGTTGTGGTACATGGTACACTCCTGTTTATTTTTCATGACCCTATGCCTCAGAAACAGATTAAAGTTTTTCCCTGTTTGGTATCAGAGTCCCAGCTTTGACACCTAATTGTGGTTTGCTTTCAGCAAACACACAAAACCAAATGTATCCTTTAAGGCAGTCTGTAAAAGTGTTGTTTAAGTGAGAAAGTGCAGTTTGTTTCTGATGTGTATAAATGTTTACAGTAAGGGTCATTTTGTTTTGCAGTTTTATAGTTTGTTTTTCATGTTTATTTTTTTCTTTTCTTCACTGAACTGGTAATCAAACTGTCATTGCTAGTCTTGATACAAAAACTTATTTCATTGTTTTCTTGTCCATTATTCCATTATGGGCACATGTGTTTTGGTTTTTTGTCTTTCACGAAATGATCTCATTTGCTTCGCATGGGGTCACTTTGTAGATTTGTTATGACATTGCATTCACAGGCATGTAAAAGAAAGTGTTGCTGAGCATGAAAGAAATATTTTGTAAACTTAAAGTGGTAACTGTGTTATTGCTGTGATGGAAACTTGTGTGGATGATTTGTGGTGGAAAGTTTGCAGTGAACGTTATACAAGGCATGTGTTTCGACATACACATGTGTATCCAGTGCTCTAGTCATAAGACCCCCCTCACTCTCCCACACCCCCACATCCCCATACACACGCAAAAGAAATGCTGCAGAGAAGAGCACACTTGTACACTTATTTGTTACATTGGCCCCAACGCATTGTTTCTCATTTAAGCACCTTTTCATCCTTTTGTTGTTTTTTTGTTCTCTTTTTTGTTTTTGAGGCTTCAGGCTTCGATGGGATTTTCTCCCAGGTAACTAACTAACTGTGGCCCAGCTTTGTACCTGTGATTTGGTGACTTGTGTTTTGAACTGGCGTAGAAGCATTTTGAATGCGATTTGCTGCCTAAGCAGCTGATGGGATGATAAAATCCAAGAACAAACCAACTTACTTCTCCCACGTCTCTGACGCAACCGCTAAAGTTATCCACTGATTTTTTTGTTGCTAGAATTTGTTGTTTTTGTCTGAGAAAAAAAGAAAAAGAGTTTTTGCTACGATTTATTTTGTGCCTTTTTTATGTAATTTTTTTAAACAATTTTTGTAAAGATTTGTTATGGATTAAGCTTAATATTTATTATTTGGATTTGTTGTTGTTGCCTTTGATAATGTAAAAAGCGTAATTGGAGTTTACTGATAATGTGCCAATTCTGGTGAGATTTGTGTTAGTTCTTTGTTTTGATTTTTCATTTTTTGTTGTTGTTTCATGTTTGAACAATCTTTTCTTTCATGACAGAGTTTACATTTACATGGATTTATAGTCAGAACTTCTTTTTTTCTGTCTGTTCCTTATCAGAGCTGATTGTATTTGAAAGCACCTTTTGTTTTCAGAGTAAAATAAAGACTAAATACAGTTACTGACTTTGAAGTTTGAGTGAAATTCATGGGGTACCGCAAGACTGTGTTAGGCCCCTTTCTATTCAATCTGAATGGAATGGGTGGTGATACCAGCATGTCCTAGCCTTATGTGTTCTTTTAACAGTGGTAATACTGAACAGACATTGCTAAAACAAATAATTAAATTACCTCACCCCCCCAAAAACAACAACAACAACCCACACACAAACAAAACAACTAAAGTAAGCTTCCTATCAAAGTTATTTGATTATTTGTGTTCTATTTTCTTGCTTGTGTTCAGCTGTTAATCAACTGTTTGGCATGGCATCAGAAACATACACCCGCTAAAACTAAAACTCGTTATATACACACAGCAACAGTTGTGATAGGCTTTGCCGATAAAACAGAAGTGAAACAACTTGGTAGTCTTTCACTCTGGTAGCAAATCTCACATTAAAAGAAGGGCATGCTCATGTATATAAATTAGGAAGAAAGTGCAAACTATATATCCAACATGTTTTCTGAAACCTGCAGTCACTGTATCAACTTGAAGAACTCGTCCGAGTATCTTGTCAAAGAATAAACCTCTTTTAAGGCAAGTTTCTCTTTTGTAGCTTGACATGGAATAATCTGCTTCTTATCAATGAAACAAAATCAACAACAATAAAAATCAAACCCTCTATGTATTCAAGTGGTTTTTCAAAACCTTTTTATCTTAAACAAAAATTTACTGACAAACTCCAAAGCTTAAAGATCTTGAAATTGTCACTGGCACTGTTTATAACTTTATATAAGACATTTTGATGCATAAATATGTTTTGTGAATGTGTATTCATTTGTATGTCAAAGTACATGTATCTTTCACCAGTAATGTAAATCCTTTTCTCTGTATTATTTTTCAGAGGAAGTGAAAGGGATATTTTAATTTGTAAAACTTCAACATTTCTTAGCTGATAATGTGTTGTTTAAAATCAATGAGTGTGCGCAAAAAGAACAGATGATTACAAACAGCTGAATTCTTTATGCTTGAAACATAAAGTGCATGTAAAAACCCTCCCCACCCTCTCATCCCACAAATTGACAATTGTACAGTTACACTGAACTCAACACCAAAAGTATAATCTCTTCTTTTATTTGTATCTGTATACATTTTTAATCCGTAAAGAACAACACTGTGTTTTGCCAAAGAAATTTTAACAAACAAAAAACACCATACTGAATCAAATGTAATCAGAACAGTACACAACAAACCAGCAATAGCTAGAAAAAACAATGAACAACAAATCAACAACAGGCAGAAGAAAAACAAACAGGGCAGTTAAAGAATGGGGCAGGATGGGGGACCAATCAATCATCTGGAACTTTGACTGTTAAGAAGAATACCTTTCCTCTAGGAAGTGCTAACAGGTGTACAAGCAGGCACAAGACAGAAAGAGCAAGCAGCGTTTAATTCCCAAGTAACCATGTTGGTCAATATTAGGGGGGGGGGGGGGGGGGTGCAAAAAAGCACCAGAAGTCAACAGGTCAATAGAATAGAACAGTAAAAAACGAGTGTGGAAAATCTTTGAAGCAGATTTTTAGCAAAGAAACACAAAGACTGTAATAATAAGTACAAAATTAATGTTAGCATAAAATTTGAATAAATTCCTCTAATGTTCTGGGCAGGAAAATACATAAAAACAACAACAACAACAAAAACCACAGCATTTTCTAATACTGTGAAAAAGGTAAGTTGGACCCGTTGTCCTTGGCAACAAAGAGGCAGATGGACAAAGTATGCATGCTAGCAATAAATAACAATAACAGTATACTTTATTAACCCCAGTGGGAAATTGAAGATTAAAAATGGCATGCATGCTAGCAATAAATCAACTAACAAGCATTTTATGACCACAACTATCAAAACAAAATGAGAACAAAATAAGTAGTTTTACAACAAACAAAACACAGGAGGTCGAGTTCACATCGCTTATAAAAAACAACAATACATGGACGGAATGTTAAACACATACACTATACAGCACATACCTGAACTTTCAATCAAATGGAATCTGACCCCCATGCAACAATTGCGTTCCTATCCTGCACTGCAGCAGGGTATTCTGAGGAAACCGAGGAGAGAGAAAATAAATAAATAAACAAATTTAGTGTATGGAAGATATTTCAAACATGCTGTGTATTCAGACTGTGTATTCAGTCAAAGGAAGGTGCACTATGTTTTGATGTGTGCGTTTTTTCACCCTCCTCAATATGTTGGTGAAAGTAACACAAGAGGTGGTGATGAGTGATTATAATTTGCTCTTTCAAGCAGCCTAAGCCTGGACTAAATGATAGATAATTGAAACATGATGGTTATATCAGGGTGGTATACATATTTTAAATACCTGTACAGCATTTATTATAATTATTTGTAAGAATGAAGGAAGGGTGCAGTCAGTTAGATGATGAGGTACATACAGAAGGATGTCATGATCTCAGTCTTCATGACAATTTAAAGGGGTTTAAGGCCAGACACTACAGTGCAAAAGAAAAAACTTTGCATCAGTATTATATCAACTTTTTGGGGGGCTTAGTAGCAAGCTCATTGCTTAAAAATGTTGACAAACACTGAATTTTGTAATTTTCACCACCCATTGCCATAGAAACAATCAAAGATGGCTGCCAAACAAAATAAGTTCTTCGAAGTTTGTGTGAAAGGTATTGTATGCTTAATGAAGCTGATTGCTGAAATAGATACAGATACACATTATGTTTATTTTGTCAAAAGGATTTTAAGTTATGTTGCTTTTTGTATTTTTAATGAATTTAGTTTCAATATTATGCATAAATAGTGCCTTTTTTCCAGTTAATGCATCATAAAACAAAAACAAACTGTATTACCACCAAATCCTTCTGACAAAACTAAGATAACTATCCACACAAGCACCATACAAAGTTTCATTGCTCTAACTTTATTGAAAGCTGAACAAACCCCAGTTGTTGTCGAGGCCCAAACATTGCCGATTAACATCAAAACTGCTCCAAACAAAGGCAACCACGAATCAGTAAGCAATCTTTATTGACAATTTATACACAATCAAACAAATTTTTGACTTAAAATGTATTATTTATTTGACAATTTATACACAATCAAACCAATTTTTGACTTAAAATGTATTATTTATTTGATAAAACACTGAAAATCAGCCAAAATCTCAGATCTTATTATTTATTTATTTTTTGGCTGAATTTGCACTACGGTGTCTGGCCTTAACCACACAGCTTTATGAGTATGCATAATGGGAGTCACTTGAAGGTGAAATGGAGTCAAACAGAGACTGGGGTGGAAGCAAAGTCTGTGACTTGAAATGAGTCGCCTCCCCCTTTTTGAGGGGGGGGGGGAGGGGGGGGTGCTCCTTGTAATCATTCTCTGGTCATAAAATAGTTCTGGCTTTCACCTGAGTCCCACAATGCCATTTTCTTTTGCAAGAAGACACTGGAGAGAGAAGGGGGGGAGGGGGGGCAGAAAGAGATCACTGAGAGCTGAAGAGATAGGGAGAGGGAGAGGGGAGGGCGGGGGCAGGACAGAGTGAGGGAGAGAGGGAGAGACTGAGAAATCACTGAGAACTGGAGAGAGAGAGAGAGAGAGAGAGAGAGACAGACAGACAGACAGACAGACAGACAGATCACTGAGAACTGGAGAGGGAAAGAGAGAGAGATCACCAAGAGTTGAAGAGAGAGAGAGGGAGGGGCAAGATTGAATGGGGGGGGGGGGGGGGGGGGGAGACATCACTGAGAACTGGAGAGCGGGAGAGAGATCACTGAGAACTGGAGAGAGGGAAAGGGAGATAACTGAGAACTGGAGAGAGGGAAAGAGAGATCACTGAGAACTAGAGAGGGAAAGAGAGATCACTGAGAACGGGAGAGAGGGAAAGAGAGATCACTGAGAACTGGAAAGAGGGAGAGAGAGAGAGATCATTGAGAACTGGAGAGAGGGAGAGAGATACCACTGAGAACTGGAGAGAGGGAAAGAGAGCTCACTGAGAACTGGAGAGAGGGAAAGAGAGATCACTGAGACGGGAGAGAGGGAAAGAGAGCTCACTGAGAACTGGAGAGAGGGAAAGAGTGATCACTGAGAACGGGAGAGAGGGAAAGAGAGATCACTGAGAACTGGAAAGAGGGAGAGAGAGATCATTGAGAACTGGAGAGAGGGAAAGAGAGCTCACTGAGAACTGGAAAGAGAGAGAACACTGAGAACTGGAGAGCGGGAAAGAGAGAGAACTGAGAACTGGAGAGATCAAGAGCTCAATAAGAACCAGAGAGAGCATTGAGAACTGGTGAGAAAGAACTGAGAACTGGAGCAATCACTGAGACCTGGGGAGAGAAGGGGAGAGAGAGAGAGATTGTTGAGAACTGGAAAGAGGGCACTGACAACTGGGGAGAGAGAGATCACTGAGAACTGAAACAAATAATTACTTACATCAGTCAAAGCTAGGACACATTTATTTCAGAAAGAACAAACGCTGATTAGGATAGACACTGACATTACCAACTTCATTTAAAAAATAATGCTGAGACAAACAAGAAAACAACAGCAAACAGAAGGGGATGGTGATACATAATGTCAAACAGGAACAGACTGAATTAGCCATTAACTCACAATGCGATCACTTTACACACAATGTGGTCATTATTACAAAGTTAAACTGCAGCATTATCTTTTTCTCTTCCTTGGACATGAGTCTAAAAAAGAGAGAAATATATGTAAAAAATTACCTAGCACTGATGTGTCAATAAAAAAGAAAAGGAAAAGAAATGACCCATACGAAATACAGCTTAGACTGACACAAAGTGATGCTTGCATGCCACTGATCGAATCTAAGCAAGGGGTTCATTTCTACTCTGTGTGAACCTACCTGTTAAGAGAGGGTTTGTGTGAAATTACCTGTTAAGACAGGGTTTGTGTGAAACTACCTGTTAAGACAGGGTTTGTGTGGAACTACCTGTTATGACAGGGTTTGTGTGAAACTACCTGTTATGAAAGGGTTTGTGTGGAACTACCTGTTAAAAGAGGGTTTGTGTGAAACTACCTGTTATGACAGGGTTTGTGTGGTACTACCTGCTATGACAGGGTTTGTGTGGAACTACCTGTTAAGAGATGGTTTGTATGGAACTACCTATTAAGACAGGGTTTGTGTGGAATTACCTGTTAAAAGAGGGTTTGTGTGGAACTACCTGTTATGACAGGGTTTGTGTGGAACTATCTATTAAGACAGGGTTTGTGTGGAACTACCTGTTACGAGAGGGTTTGTGTGGAAGTACCTGTTAAGAGAGGGTTTGTGTGGAAGTACCTGTTAAGAGAGGGTTTGTGTGGAACTACCTGTTAAGAGAGGGTTGTGTGAAACTACATGTTAAAAGCCTCCTCCCATTTTATTTAATGCAATATTCACTTCAGTGACAAGATATCACATCGACTAGAAGTATAATGTTATGGAAATATAAAGACAATCAAAAGCTGTGTTTATTAGACTTGAAAACTTGTGATTGTGTCTGTCAGTCTGGGTCAAAATGGGGAAGCATTAAACTGATTTTCTCCCATCACAACTGTAAACATCATGACAACACATGGATGATGAGCGATAGACTGTTTAGTAACCCTTGAAGCTGGTGGCTATTTTTTCTGTTTAACTAATTCATGCCATCAAAACAAAAACTGTAACCATGATAATAACAAAAAACAACTGTATGATAATTAATATTTACACAGTATACAAATAAAATTTGTTCATGGGATGGAAAAAACATCCGTATGCAAGGACAGGCGCATGCCACTGGAACAACAATTATCTGTGTCCTTTTGATTCTCTTGTGAAAACGTTGATCGTTGATTCAGTACAAATGAAGACATTCAACAAGTCTTTGTGGAGTTGCCATGAAACTCCTTTACATACAATCTTTATTAACATTAAAAAAAAAAAAACCCCACGAAATCAGTAGCATTCCTTTGAAATTCACCTCAGGAACTTGACAGCGAGAGTAAAACTCTTGCTAAGTATGTGGCATGGACCTTCACCACCCATCTGGTGTCCTCTGTAATGACCATGCTTACGAAGATGTGGGCAGCTGTGCGACATACGACATCAGTCAAGTGGGCAAAAGTCAATGTTTTAATCTACACTTCCCAAAAACTGTTCCCCACGCCAAAAACGTCACAGGTTTGAAAACCACACCTTTGAATTAACGGGTAATCCTGAGGTCACCCGTCCAGAGAGAACCCTCTCATGGGTGGTGCAGTCTCCGGTGCAACAGTTTTACCCTTGTCGGAGAATGGTCATGCAGTGTGACTTTGTCGTAGTCACGGCACGTTCTGGCTCATAGTCCGGTTACTTTACAGTAGCTCCTCCTTTTAGTTTCTGCTTCACACTCGACGCAGTGTGCACAGCCATTCTACCACCACCTCTGCCATAGTTCAGTGTCTCATAAAGTTTTAAAAGGAACTGTGGCAGAGAAGAAAGGATGGTTGGCCATGGCTGCCCCCAGCTGTGAGTCCGTCTCTAGCAGCTGATGAGCATTTTGTAGGGGAACATACAGTCTCCCCTAAAGCACTGCAGCAGTATCGCGAAGTTGGAGGTATCACAAGAGAGAGGGGCAGAGAAGGAGGGGGAGAGGAGGAGGAGGGAGGGGAAGCCGTGATGAGGGGACGGAGACTGAATCGATAAGTCACAGGAAGTGCACTAGACATGGGATGGGATGGGAGGTGGGGGAATTAGGAATGGATCGGGTCATCAGAGTAAAGATACAAGGGGGAGGGGGAGAAGAGGGGACGGATCAGGTCATCAGAGCAGAGATACGAGGGAAGGGAGAAGATAGAGAGGGTGTACTTTAGAATGGGTGAGGTCGTTAGAGATACAAGGGAAGGGAGAAGAGAGAGAGGGTGTACTTTGGAATGGGTGAGGTCGTTAGAGATACAAGGGAAGGGAGAAGATAGAGAGGGTGTACCTTGGAATGGGTGAGGTCGTTAGAGATAAAATAAAAGGGGGTAGGACGGGGTGTGTTTGGGAATGGATTACACTGAGGAACAAGGGAGTCTGGGACTGGGAACACGTCATGAGCTGTTGGAGTTGTGTTCACTTCTGAAGCCTGAGCTGGTCGGCCTGCTCCGCACCACCGTAACTCTCCACCTCCTCAATCATGCCCTGAGCCTGAAACACAGCAGGACAACCAGATCATCGCTGCTTGTCTTTCACCGGGGGGTGACTCTGTCAACTGACACAGACTAGCGGTTGTTGTTTTCCGCCAGGCACACCCTGTGGGGTGTTTATTTAAAAACAGGCTTGAATTGTTTTGGGTTTGTCTTTACAACTTTTATACATGGCTAATTGTAATGTTTTGTCTCTTTGCCAATGCACTGTATGAACGGAACGTCACCAAGACAAATTCCTGTGTACATTTTAGTGTCTCTGGCGAATAAGTATCCTTGTATGTCACACTTACCCAGATGTATCCTTGTATGTCACACATACCCAGATGTATCCTTGTATGTCACACTTACCCAGATGTATCCTTGTATGTCACTTACCCAGATGTATCCTTGTATGTTACACTTACCCAGATGTATCCTTGTATCCTTGTACGTCACACTTACCCAGATGTAGAAGGTAGCAGCACCAGCACTGGCGTCTCGGATCTGGTCCGTGGTGTAAGCCTTGGACACCTTCCTGGCCTGCTCAGCAACCTTCATGGGAACGGATCGGGGGTCGAACTGCGAGATCTTCCTCATCATCGACTCCCGCCCCGTCTTCGCCATCAGCGCCTGGCACGTCCTCCATTGCTGCAACGCGGACCACAGATCGGTGGTTCAGCAGGAACGACCGCTGCATCCCGTGAGCATTCCTATTGGTGCCAGATCGCTCCTCCGCACTTCGTTCCCCGTGCCCCATTTGCAACCCTGCAGTGTCCAAATCTCCCCTCGCTATTTCGTTCCCCAAGTCCCGCCAGCATTCGTACAGCTTGCAGATCCTGCCTTCCTACTCTGTTCCCCAGGTCCCGTCAGCATTCGTACAGCTTGCAGATCCTGCCTTCCTACTCTGTTCCCCAGGTCCCGTCAGCATTCGTACAGCTTGCAAATCCTCCCGTCCTACTCTGTCAGATTCGTACAGCTTGCAGATCCTGCCTTCCTACTCTGTTCCACAGGTCCCGTCAGCATTCGTACAACTTGCAGATCCTGCCTTCCTACTCTGTTCCCCAAGTCCCGTCAGCATTCGTACAGCTTGCAGATCCTGCCTTCCTACTCTGTTCCCTAAGTCTCGTCAGCATTCGTACAGCTTGCAAATCCTCCCTTCCTACTCTGTTCCCCAGGTCCCGTCAGCATTCATACAGCTTGCAAATCTCCCCTTCCCACTCTCTTCTCCAAGTCCTGCGGACATTCCTTTAGCTTCCAAATCACCCTTTCCGTTTAATTCCCCAAGTCCCACAGCACACCACGCCGACACACGGCACAGCACACCGTACTGACAGCACACCATACACAGCACACCATACGAACAGCACACTACATACACAACACCACACGGACAGCACACCACACCACAGACAGTACACGACACTCCCCCCCCCCCCACACCACACCACACACCAAGGACAGCACACAACACAACACAACACACACACACACAAAACATGGACAACACACACACACACACACACACACACACACACCACCACCACCACCACCACCACCACCACCACACCACACCACACCGACAGCACACCCCACGCACGCACACACACACACATGGCACACACACACACACCACCACCACCACCACCACCCCACACTATCCCACCCCCACCACCACCCACGCCCCCTCACCTTGACGTCCTTGAGGGAGGACCCCAGCAGGAGGAAGGTGGCCATCATGGACTCGTGGACGCCGGCCGGCGGGTTGCCGTAGGTCTTCAGCTCCGCCACGGTCTTCTGGTCCATGTTGAGGACGGCGTGGCGGAGCTTCTCCAGGCGCGCCAGGTGCTCCTTCAGGCGCACCGCCAGGGCAATCTGCAGGTCCAGCTGGTGCTCAAAGTTCACCTCCTTCGCCCGCTTCAGGGCCTTCTCCAGGGCCGGCAGGTCTCGCTTCTGGGACGCTTCCATCAGATCTGTGCGGAGGAGGGTTAGTGAGTGAGTGAGTGAGTTAGTTGCTGCTTTGCGCCCGGTCAACCACATAGGGTTATTTATATCAGGGCAAAGTGGAGGAGGGGAACGGGGGAGAGGCTCCGTGTGAAGTGAGTCGATATATAGAGATCAGGAGGGAACAAAACCCCACCCGTCCAACTCTAGATTATCTGTGAAAAACGACAAGACCTAGAAGACTGAATGATCACCTGAAAGGGTCTGTCTGTTATGCTCTCTTCCCCCCCACCCCCTCTCTCCCTCTCTTTTGTTGTTGTTGGTGGGTGCGGGTGTGGGGGGCTTATATCATTGTCATCATCGCTTGTCTTTTTACCTCTTCCTTGTTACTTTGGGTCAGTCTACCACCTTTTATTTCTGGTTGTTCCGTCGTCAGTTTCTGAACCTTACATTTACATTACATTACAGTTGAACCTGAGACCTGCCGGCCTTGTTTTGCGGCCCCTGAGCAGTTTCTGAGCCTTACATTTACATTGCATTACATTACAGTGGAGCCTAGGACCTACCTGACTTGTCTTGCAGCTTCGAGAGCAGTTTCTGAATATTACATTACATTACAGAGGAGCCTGGGACCTACGGCCTTAGCCTGCAGTGCCCTGAGCAGTTTATGAGCCTTACATTTACATTACATTACATTACACTTGAGCCTGGGACTTACCGGCCTTAGCCTGCAGCGCCCTGAGCAGTTTATGAGCCTTACATTTACATTACATTACGCTGGAGCCTGGGACTTACCGGCCTTGGCCTGCAGCGCCCTGAACAGTTTCTGAGCCTTACATTTACATTACATTACATTACACTGGAGCCTGGGACTTACCGACCTTAGCCTGCAGCGCCCTGAGCAGTTTCTGAGCCTTACATTTACATTACATTACACTGGAGCCTAGGACCTACCGGCCTTAGCCTGCAGCGTCCTGAGCAGTTTCTGAGCCTTACATTTACATTACATTACATTACATTGGAGCCTGGGACTTACCGGCCTTGGCCTGCAGCGCCCTGAGCAGTTTCTGAGCCTTACATTTACATTACATTACATTACACTGGAGCCTGGGACTTACCGGCCTTAGCCTGCAGCGCCCTGAGCAGTTTCTGAGCCTTACATTTACATTACATTACATTACACTGGAGCCTGGGACTCACCGGCCTTAGCCTGCAGCGCCCTGAGCAGTTTCTGAGCCTTACATTTACATTACAATAGAGCCTGGGACTTACCGGACTTGTCTTGCAGCTCTGAGGGCAGTTTCTGAACATTACGTTACATCACACTGGAGCCTGGGACTTCCCGGACTTGTCTTGCAGCTCTGATGGCAGTTTCTGAACGTTACATTACAACAGAGCCTGGGACTTACCGGACTTGTCTTGCAGCTCTGAGGGCAGTTTCTGAACATTACATTACAAAAGAGCCTGGGACTTACCGGACTTGTCTTGCAGCTCTGAGGGCAGTTTCTGAACATTACATTACAATTGAGCCTGGGACTTACCGGCCTTAGCCTGCAGCGCCGTGAGCAGTTTCTGAGCCTTCAGCAGCACGGGGTCGTCGTCGGGCACGCCGGTGTCCTTGTAGCGAGCGATGGCGGCCTCCAGCTGCTTCTGATCCTTCAGCTCCATGGCCTGTTGCACCGCCTTGCGGGCCAGCAGTCGCCGCTCCTCTGTCGTGGACAGTCAGTGTAAAGCCAGGTCAGTATAAAGCCCACGGTCAGTGTAAAGCCAGGTCAGTATAAAGCCAGGTCAGTATAAAGCCAGGTCAGAGACCACAAAAACAGGAGCGATAGAATATACACATTAAGTGACTATTATGACAATTGTATAGCCTATTGGATGCCTTCAGTATTTGACATCGCAATATTGTACACACCTGTAATCCACACTCGACAACCAGGAATGAACGTCATTTTTGGATCTACACACAGACACACACACGCAGGCACACACACACACACACACACACACACACACACACACACACACACACACACACAACACACACACACACACACACACACACACACACACACACACACACACACACACACATGCACGAAACCCTGAGGACACAGAAAGCTTTGTGCTCGTGGCAATTAAAAAGAGCGAATTGTTTGATGTATGAATGAATGAAAATTTACAAAATGCACATAAAAACTTCCACACAAAACCATGCGTGTTCACAGAGCCCAATACACAGAGTGCATACATGTGAGCTCTCACAAGCTGAAATTACCCAAGGACATTCTTACCAATTAAGTGCAAACAACCCCTACCAACCCACACCCTCCAGTGTTCCTTCTCGTGGATCTGATAACTACCTGGATGACGATACACTGCAATTGTCCCACTACGCATCTCCCATTTCCAACGCAGCCACAATAATTATACAGTCATGCAGCCATCAGTAACCGTAAGATTTCCCATTCCCCACGCCACTGCCATTATGCATTGCAGCCAGTCAGTTAATTACCACAAGACTCCAGTTTTCCACAGCCCTGTCACCTAGCATTTAGCTCATCATTAACCATCAGACCTCAATTTCTCGCAGCACTGCCACCAAGCATTCAGCCAATCACTGACCACCTGACCCCAGTTCCCTGCAGATCTGCCACCAAGCATTCAGCCAAATCATAGATCATCAGACCTCGTTCCCCACAGCTCTGCTGCCAAGCACCGAATCACCACTGACCGTCAGACCACAGTTCCCCACAGCCCTGCTACAAAGCATTCAGCCAATCATAGACCTCAGTTCTCGCAGCATTTTCACCATGCAGTCAGTCAATCACTGCCCATCAGACCTCAGTACCCACAGCACTGCCACAAAGCATACAGCCAGTCACTGACCGTCATATCCCCGTTCCCCGCAAATCGGCCACCAAGCACCGAATCACCATTAACCATCAGACCCCAGTTCCCCACAGCCCTGCTACAAAACATTCAGCCAATCACTGACGTTCAGACCTCAGTTCTCGCAGCATTTTTACCAAGCATTCAGCCAGTCATTTACCATCAGACCTCCGTTCTCTCAGCAGTGTCACCAAGCATTCAATCAATCATTTACCATCAGACCTCCGTTCTCTCAGCACTGTCACCAAGCATTCAATCAATCATTTACCATCAGACCTCCGTTCTCTCAGCACTGTCACCAAGCACTCAACCAATCATTTACCATCAGACCTCCGTTCTCTCAGCACTGTCACCAAGCACTCAACCAATCATTTACCATCAGACCTCCGTTCTCTCAGCACTGTCACCAAGCACTCAACCAATCATTTACCATCAGACCTCCGTTCTCTCAGCACTGTCACCAAGCACTCAACCAATCATTTACCATCAGACCTCCGTTCTCTCAGCACTGTCACCAAACACTCAACCAATCATTTACCATCAGACCTCAGTTCTCTCAGCACTGTCACCAAGCACTCAACCAATCATTTACCATCAGACCTCAGTTCTCTCAGCACTGTCATGAAGCATTCAGCCAATCACTGACCAAAGATTCAAGTTCCCCGCAGCTCTGCCATCACGCGTTCAGCCAGTCATTGACATTCGGACCTCAGTTTTCGCAGCACTGTCACCAAGCATTCAGCCGATCATTGACCAAATATCCACATCCTCCGCAGATCTGCCACCAAGCATTCAGCCAATCATTGACCAAATATCCACATCCTCCGCAGATCTGCCACCAAGCATTCAGCCAATCATTGACATTCAGACCTCAGTTCTCTCAGCACTGTCACCAAGCATGCAGCCAACCATTGGCCAAAAGTCCAAGTTCCCTGAAGATCCGCCACCAAGCATTCAGCCAATCAGTGACCAGCAGACCTCAGTTCCTCGTAGCCCTGCCACCAAGCATTCGGTCAGTCTCTGACCAAAGATCCACGGTCTCCGTAGCACTGTCACCAAGCATTCAGCACGGAGCCAATCAGCGACCGCAAGACCCCCCCCCCCCCCCCCCCCAGCCTACCCTCCCTCCTTGCCGCAGCCATCTCTGGGCTCTCGTCTTCACGCACTGCATCTGGAATCGGTTCGAGGCAGATTTTGCAGGCACACATAATTGTAGGGTTACAGAGAGACACAACTGGTCACACAGAAATAATTGTCTGCAGTCAGATACAAACTGCCGGAGATGTGTGGTATAGGGAACAGCATGCTTATTAATTTCATCGACTATACTGGCTGTCACAGACAAAACTCTCGTGGGTTACAGATAATGTAACAACAAACTGTTTGGATTTTAAAGGGAAAAACCTGTGGCCACAAGCGTGGGATTAAAGGCAACATGACTGACACACTGACAAACGCATGGTCGTGGAGAGACTTACACAAACACAAGAACATGGACATCTTCAACAGACCATAAAGATGTACAAACGATGTAGTTTTAGCCTTGAAACAGAAATCGATCTTAAAATCCCCAATTCGACGTGCTCCGCCAGGTTCGGAAACGTGACTTGATTTATTACTAACTATATGTCCTAATCAACAACTAATTATTTCAAGTTTCAATCTGAGTTGCAACGTTCTGTCTTTCAACACCTTCCTTCCCCTTTTTATTCTCTCCCCCCCCCTCTCTCTCTCTCTCTGATATAACCGCACTGGTTGACTGGGCGTAAAACACCAACTTACTTCTCTCTCTCTCTCTCTCTCTCTCTCCCCCCCTCTCTCTCTCTCCCCCCCCCCCCTCTCTCTCTCTCTTATGTCCGGCTTTGGTAATTGCACTTCATAAATACGGCCATATATATTGTACAGTGTTTCTTTTCGAGCGGACATTAATGACATTCACAAAAGACTACAATTATATGGCCGTATTTCTGAAGTGCAATGAACAAATGCCGAGATAGTATCTCATTTATATGGCTGTGTTTTGGAAGTGCAATGACCAAAGGTCGAAAAAATATCTCATTTATATGCCCGCATTTTTGAAGTGCACTGACCAAAGGCCGAAAAAATATATCATTTATATGACCGAATTTTAGAAGTGCAATCACCAAAGGTCGAGATACTATCTTATAAGTGGATATATCGTTTGCCACTGAAAACGGAAGAGGTATGTCGACAGTACATTACTGAAGGAACGCCCAGAAACAGCAGACATCGGCGTTGTAGTTTCTGTGTTTAATTTAAAGAAGCTGGCCTTCCCAAAGCACGTTTTGTCCGACGCGCCGTAAATGTTTTTAATCGAGGACTTTGTTTTAAGATGCCCCTTCTAAATTTGAACGGATTTTAAAAGGACTTTGTTTTAAGATGCCCCTTCTAAATTCGAACGGATTTTAAAAGGACTTTGTTTTAAGATGCCCCTTCTAAATTCGAACGGATTTTAAAAAGGATTTTGTTTTAAGATTCCCCTTCTAAATTCGAACGGATTCTAAATTTCCGTTACAGATAACAGGGTTGGCCGCACACGACGACTAGTGTCATGGCTCCTCCGTGTGGCGCGCAGCGCGCACCGCCTCGTGGATACCGCGCACAAAATTTGCGTGCCCACGTCACCAGAGGAACCAGATCAAAGAAGCCGCGGGTAGCCATTCGGTCAGCTGTGACACGAGGTGGTGTTTTTCTCTAGTCGATTCCAGCTAAGCGTCATTATTGCAGAAGGATTCTTAATTTAAAATAAGTCCCAGAAAGCGTTTCATGTGAAAGTCCTCGGTACAGAGTTTTTACTTTGATCTCTGTTGGAGGAAGGCTGGCCGTCATTTACAAAACATTTTGCGAAGGCCAGACCCTTTAAACATGTTCATGCCAATTGATATGGCTCTACAGTGTGTGGCATGTCAAAAGCCCAACCATAGCAGATACATTTCGACCACCCGTGAAAAGCATGTGACTGGTCACGAGGACACCACGTGAAACATGAAACGTCGAGCTAGAAGGCTCTCTCCACTACAATAGCGATCAATCAATACCGACATGCTGAGTGGAAAAAACAACTGGCGTGGTGGTTGGTGTGTGTGTGTGGTGGTGGGGGTGGGGGGTGGGGGTCGTGGCAGGGAAGGAGGGGGCGGGGGTGAAACGGGTGATTGTTTCCATACGGAGACCATGCCATAATACATCCTGACAGTGACCGATAAGCCTGTTCCACCGGATGGTGACAGTTAAGAGCCGTGACAGCGCAGTTTTCGTGTTTCGTCTTCAGTACAGAAAATCAGGAAGAAAAGTCACAATGGACCGACTGAATCGTGGAGAAAAAAATCCACATTGTGTAATGCTTGCACGATAACTCTGAAATGTTATGTTGTTTTCAGTTTTACATCATTAAAAAAAAAAAAAAAAGCTTCCAAATTTCAAAAGCAATCCACTTCTGTCCTATAAATTAAGTGGCATATTTAGACCGTCGTTTTGCTTTTAGATATATAATTTAATGGCTAGCTAGTGGTCTAGCTACCTCGTTTGTGTAAGCAACGGCACATTTTCAGTTAACATCTTCGCAACAGTTTCTTCAAGTCTGATTCAGTTCTCTATTAATTCTTCCATCAGAAGTAGGCCTACTTGTGATATGATAACTTGTACTTTGCCTTGATACGTATGACCTTTGAGAACATGGGCGTTATTACATTTAAAACAAATCAACCAGTCTCCCATCAGAGAGATCTACCGTGCGGGAAATTTTTTGGAAGGCGCTGCGTTTTAACCAACCATGACATCGATAACCGTTCGACCAATCACAGCCGCAGACGCACTGAACGCTGACTGGCTCTCAGTCTACACGGGACAGAGAGCGGTACAACAGGCTAAGGCTGGCCGCCAGAGAGCAATCCACAAACCATCTGTCAAATCCAGGATGACACGCCTCACGCCGTAACTACAGACAGTGACTGGTGGAACTCTTTTTTGTTTTGTTTTTCGCAATCTGCCCAGAGGGAGGGAATATGTATTTTGTACGCAAATTCCGACAGCAAGTCGTGTATGTGACATTTTCTTATAACACCAATCAGTGTTGCTATTGAAAACAAAGCAGTTTTTTTCCTTCTCAAATATGACATATTCCGGCAGCACATCCTATACGTTTCATGCAGACAGTCAGTGATCTTCCACGCATGCAAAACAAAATAGTTTTTGTTTTGTTTTTCGCAATCTGCCCAGAGTGGAGGGAATGTTTATTTTGTACGCAAATTCCGCCAGCAAGTCGTATATATGACATTTTCTTATAACACCAAACAGTGAGGCATGCAGTGATATAATCTGGTGCAGTCCCATATTCACATACTACGCCCTGTGTTGTCGGCACGACATCAAATACAGTCATGTCGTGCCATAGCTGGCTTGTCGGCAGTGCTGTCATGCTACGCCATGCGTTGTCGGCACATCAAATACAGTCATGTCGTGCCATAGCGAACTTGTCGGCAATGCTGTCATGCTACGCCATGCGCTGTCGGCACATCAAATACAGTCATGTCGTGCCATATCTGGCTTGTCGGCAGTGCTGTCATGCTACGCCATGCGTTGTCGGCACATCAAATACAGTCACGTCGTGCCATAGCGAACTTGTCGGCAATGCTGTCATGCTACGCCATGCGCTGTCGGCACGACATCAAATACAGTCATGTCGTGCCATAGCTGGGTTGTCGGCAGTGCTGTCATGCTACGCCATGCGTTGTCGGCACGACATTAAATACAGTCATGTCGTGCCATAGCGAACTTGTCGGCAATGCTGTCATGCTATGCCATGCGTTGTCGGCACGACATTAAATACAGTCATGTCGTGCCATAGCTAACCTGTCGGCAATGCTGTCATGCTACGCCATGCGTTGTCGGCACGACATCAAATACAGTCATGCCGTGCCATAGCTGGCTTGTCGGCAATGCTGTCATGCTACGCCATGCGCTGTCGGCACGACATCAAATACAGCCATGTCGTGCCATAGCTGGCTTGTCGGCAATGCTGTCATGCTACGCCATGCGCCGTCGGCACGACATCAAATAGTCATGTCGTGCCATACACACCTTGTCCCCAATGCAGCCATGTTGAGCCATACTTTGTTAGCACTACATCAAGTGCAGTCATGCCATGCAATACCATACCATATCTTGTGGGCACAAAACTAAATCTAGTCATGCTGTGACATACGTCGTCGGCACAACATCAAATTCATCATGCTGTGACATACGATGTTGGCACTACACTAAATCCAGTCATACTATG
>JABMCL010003333.1:352500-355000 GCA_018857735.1 Alviniconcha marisindica | reverse complement strand
TTTTCTGAAAGAAAGACCAGCACGACCAAGAGCCTTGCAGGTCACCACAATAGGTGAACGCGACATCTCAAAGACAAGCGTGAGCACACCGCGCTTTACACGAGCAACAAAATGTATGTAGGCTGTATAAATCCTCCATACATAAACATAACATTGTATACCTAGCACGCGTACACACGCACGCACGCACGCTCGCTCGCACGCACGCACGCACGCACGCACTACTACTCTCGCCCTGATATAGCCGCCATGGCTGGCTGGGCGTCAAAAACTAATTACTTTCCTTCATACTCCTCATTAACTATTAGTACTACTACTCCTCGTTGAAACTACTACTACTACTACAGTTACTACTGCTGCTACTACTTCTACTGCTACTACTACTGCTACTACTACTACTGCTACTACTACTACTACTACTCGGTGTTTTTTTGGGGGGGCTGAGACATTCTTGTTATGTTCAACTTGATTGTTCCTCGGGGAAATTGGAACTAGGGCAACGGCGCAGCAAACGAAGACAAGACCGTTGTCATGGCAACTCAAACAGGTTCCTAGGGCCGTATCGACTGCCCCAACCCCCCCCCCCCCCAACCCCAACCCCGCCCCACCCATCCCCCACCCCTCCCGCACACTAAAACCTCTAATTCCGTGCTGACGAAGCTACGTAGAAAGAAGGCGGTGGTCGGAGAAACTCGGTATTATGCCGAGTGGATGCAAGCCAGAATACGCACAACGCGCAAGAAACCCTTGGTTAACTTGGAGTTGACCGCTTTGCCAAAGCCGGACATGGAACAACAACAACAACAACAGAACAACAGCAACAACAAAACAACAAAACAACAACAACAACAACTGAAGACAGCTAGCCCTGACTTTTTTTTTTATATATTTTTTTTAACACGCAATCGTGAAACTGATCATTATAATTATGTCAGAGAAATGGGGAGGTAGCCGGGAACTGAAAGAATTATCCACGTGCAAAGTAGCCTAGAATCGAGCGAAATTCCTTCTGGAACGAACAAGGTGCATGAACAACAGCAACAGGAGGACGAATTAGACTTGAAATATTTGTTTGAGATTACGCGGGGCAGATGAGCCTATTCACACACACACACACACAGAGAGAGAGAGAGAGAGAGAGAGAGAGAGAGAGAGAGAGAGAGAGAGAGAGAGAGAGAGAGAGAGAGAGAGAGAGAGAGAGAGAGAGACAGAGAGACAGAGAGAGAGAGAGACAGAGAGAGAGACAGAGACAGAGAGAGAAACAGAGACAAACAGAGACAGACAGACAGACAGAGAGACAGAGAGAGAGGAAGAGGAGCTGGGGGGAGGTGGGTTGGGGGGAAAGAAGATAAGAGACAGAAGAAATAAAATCAACGTACTTCCGCACACAGGCCTATCGCAACCACTGGAAGAAAAGGCGCGTTCTTTGTGATAGACACTACAACTCTTTTCATCGTCCGTAACAATGTCTACCCCTGTGTCTCTAACAATGCAACAAACAACCATCTAAATGCAGAAAAACGTCCACCATGGGTCATTAAATGGGACTGGAGACAAATTTATAACACTGTCCAAGCACGTTTGGCTGTCTCTGGTTTTCTTTGGTTTCCTTCGAAAGAGGTCAACAGCACTCGATCAGTTAAAGGTAACGATAGTCTTGTTTGATGTCGCAACACAGACCAAGCACTTTCTGTTTCGAACTCGGTATTGAAGTAACTATGATTCAAGACTACACACACCTTAACTGTGGGATCTTACCGACCTGTGATTCACGACCACACACCTTAACTGTGGGATCTTACCGACCTGTGATTCACGACCACACACCTTAACTGTGGGATCTTACCGACCTGTGACTCACGACCACACACACCTTGACTGTGGGATCTTACCGACCTGTGATTCACGACCACACACACCTTAACTGGAGGATCTTACCGACCTGTGATTCACGACCACACACACCTTAATTGGGGGATCTTCCTGACCTGTGATTCACAACCTCATACACGTTAACTGTGGGATCTTACCGACCTGTGATTCACGATCATACACACCTTAACTGTGGGATCTTCCTGACTTGTCATTCACGAGCACACACACCTTAACTGTGGGATCTTACCGACCTGTGATTCACGGCCACACACACCTTAACTGGGGGATCTTCCTGACCTGTGATTCACGATCATACAGACCTTAACTGTGGGATCTTCCTGACCTGATTCAGGACCACACAAATAATTAACTGTGAGATCTTACCGACCTTTGATTCACGATCACACACACGTTAACTGTGGGATCTTTCTGATCTGTGATTCACGATCACACACACCGTGACTGTGGGATCTTACCGACCTGTCATTCACGACCACACACACCTTAACTGTGGAATCTTACCGACCTGTGAATCACGACCACACACACCTTAACTGTGGGATCTTCTTGACCTATGATTCACGACCACACACACCTTAACTGTGGGATCTTACCGACCTGTGAA
>JABMCL010003333.1:345000-347500 GCA_018857735.1 Alviniconcha marisindica | reverse complement strand
AGGCCGAGACAGATCTCTCCCTAATTCTCTTCCACTTTTGTAAGATAACTTCAGCTCTGCCTATCGCCAGTACTTTATCAGCTCAAAGCGTTACAGAGCGCACTCACCCCTTTAAGGTACCTCTTCTACCTTATAAGATAACTCCAGCCTTAAAGGCCGAGACAGATCTCTCCCTCTTCTCTTCCACCTTTGTAAGACAACTTCAGCTCTGCCTATCGCCAGTACTTTATCAGCTCAAAGCGTTACAGAGCGCACTCACCCCTTTAAGGCACCTCTTCTACCTTATAAGACAACTCCAGCCTTAAAGGCCGAGACAGATCTCTCCCTCTCTTCCACCTTTATAAGATAACTTCAGCTCTGCCTATCGCCAGTACTTTATCAGCTCAAAGCGTTACAGAGCGCACTCACCCCTTTAAGGTACCTCTTCTACCTTTAAGATAACTCCAGCCTTAAAGGCCGAGACAGATCTCTCCCTAATTCTCTTCCACTTTGTAAGATAACTTCAGCTCTGCCTATCGCCAGTACTTTATCAGCTCAAAGCGTTACAGAGCGCACTCACCCCTTTAAGGTACCTCTTCTACCTTATAAGATAACTCCAGCCTTAAAGGCCGAGACAGATCTCTCCCTAATTCTCTTCCACTTTTGTAAGATAACTTCAGCTCTGCCTATCGCCAGTACTTTATCAGCTCAAAGCGTTACAGAGCGCACTCACCCCTTTAAGGCACCTCTTCTACCTTATAAGATAACTCCAGCCTTAAAGGCTGAGACAGATCTCTAGCTCTCCCTCCTCTTCCACCTTGTACGACAACTTCAGCTCTGCCTATCGCCAGTACTTTATCAGCTCAGTGAGCTACAGAGCGCACTCACCCCTCTCGGGCACCTTGAGGCAGACGGCAATGTCACCCTCCTCTACTTTAAAGGTTGAGACAGACCTCCGTCTTCCACCTTATAATAATAATAATAATGGAAATTTGTAAAGTGCCTACCCTGCGGCTCAAAGCGTTGAAAGCGCTGTATGCAACAACTCCAGCCCAGCCTGTTGAAAGCTGACCGAGTGAGTTACAGAGTGAAAGCCCAGTCAGAGCTCAGGAGCTGAGTGAAAGTCGAGGTGGACGTCCTGGGCTCCCCGTCCCTAACAGTCCGTACGGTCTCTGTCGCCATAAAGCAAAATTGAAGGAGAAGAGGTGATGACGATGAAGTGATGCTTTATGTCCTCAGATGTCAGTTGACATATTAGGGACAAGTTGTGACCAATGCCGAAGCACGGTGCAATACAATCTTTACGTCCACGGAAACCGCAGGCTCGTTAGGACGGACAGCCCCAGGCCCCTCCCCCTTTCAGACACTCCAGCCCCTGACCATGTGGGAGAAGAGGAAGAAGTACAGAGAAGAAGTACAGAGCGAGCTCTCCCTTCTGCGACAGCCTGAGGCGCACGACAATACCCCCGTCCTCTGCCTTAAAGGCTGAGACAGACCTCTCCCTCTCCTTCCACCTTACAAGACAACTCCAGCTCTGCCTATCGTCAGTACTTTATCAGCTCAACGCGTCACAGAGTGCACTTAATCACCCTTTCGCGGCAGCTTGAGGTAGACGACGACCTCGCCGTCCTCTGCCTTAAAGGCTGAGACAGACCTCTCCCTCTCTTCCGCCTTATAAGACAACTCCAGCTCTGCCTATCGTCAGCTCAACGCGTTACGAAGCGCACGCACTCACCCGTTTGCGGCAGTCTTAGGTAGACGACGACCTCGTCGTCCTCCACCCGGGTGAGGCAGTACTTGCTGAGCGTGGCGTCGTCCAGCACGGCGTGCTTCAGCTGCTGGTGCAGCGCCAGCGCCTTCTCCTTGTCCAGGCGGATCTCCACGTGGCCGTCCTTGGTCACCACCTGCGCCTTCTTGTGGGACACGGGCGTCAGCCCCGCGTCCTTCGTCTTCTGCACGGGGCCCCAGCCCAGCGGCGGGCAGTCCGGCAGCGGCAGGCAGTTGGCCTTGGCCTGCGGACACTCGATGACGTAGGAGCAGCACAGGTCGAAGATGTCCGACTCGCTGACGTCCAGGCCGTAGATGTCCATTTTGAAGGTCCCCTTGATGGGGAAGCGGAGGGCGAAGCGGAGCAGGTCCTCGCGGTGCTCAAAGAGCACGAACCTGTCGAGGTAGGTGTCGATGGAGCTGTCCGACTTGGTCCGGGACCGGTACAGCATGTACTTGTAGCGGAGGTTGGAGCTGTTGTCCGGAGGCAGCCCGAACTCGAAGTCCACCTCGCCGTCCTGCGTGTTGAGCACGCACGGAAGCCTGGACTGAGGCGTCTCGTACATGCGCAGGATGTGGAAGCGCTCCCGGACGTAGAAATGTTCCTGGTAGGCCTGGATGGAGACGGGCTTCTTCAGCATCTGCCACTCCGTCTTGTCCGGGAAGTGGGTCCAGATCAGCTCGTGCGGGTCCGGCAGGAAGTAGAACTCGTTGATGCGGTGTTGGGTGGTGCCCTCCGTGATCTGGTCGTCAG
>JABMCL010003333.1:335000-342500 GCA_018857735.1 Alviniconcha marisindica | reverse complement strand
AATCTCACACCTCGCCACTGGGTGACTGATAATCAAATTACCCTGAATACTCACTGGCAGAGTCCACTGAAGTAAATCTGCACACTCCCACTGGGTGGCTGAAATCTTGACGAAGTACTCACTGGGCCACTGTGGAGTGCGGGTTCCCACGTTTGCTGAAACTGACGAAGTACCCATGACGACGCTTGAGGGCCCTCCAGTTCGACCATCACGGGTGAATCTGAACACAAGTTCTCGGAATGTCCCGTAGTAAAGTTTCTGCGGTGTCTGTCGGAGAGAACGGCACACTATATTGTTGTGATAAATTTCGTTTCAAAAAGCTGCCAAGAAGCATTCTCATGGTGGGAGATCTTTGAACTCTGTACATCGTCTTGCACGCACGCACGGGCGCGCGCGCTGGTACCAGCAAGACCCTCTTACCTACATAACATATATACCACCTTCAGTGCAACAAGACCCTCTTACCTACATAACTTATATACCACCTTCAGTGCAACAAGATCCTCTTACTTACATGACATAAGCTTACCACCTACACTGCAACAAGATCCTCTTACTTACATGACATACCACCTTCAATGCAACAAGATCCTTTTACTGACATGACACACCATCTTCAGTTCAACAAGACCTACATGACACACCACCTTCAGTGCAACAAGACCTACATGACACACCATCTTCAGTGCAACAAGACCTACATGACACTCCATATTCAGTGCAACAGGATCCTATTACCTACATGACACACCATCTTCAGTGCAACAAGACCCTCTTACCTACATGACACACCATCTTCAGTGCAACAAGACCCTCTTACCTACATGACACACCATATACTTACATGACACACCACCTTCAGTGCAACAGGATCCTCTTACTGACACGACACACCACCTTCAGTGAAACAAGACCCTCTTACCTACACGACACACCATATTCAGTGAAACAAGACCCTCTTACCTACACGACCACCTATCAGTGCAACAAGACCTCTTACTTACATGACACACCATCTTCAGTGCAACAAGACCCTCTTCCCTACATGACACACCATCTTCAGTGCAACAAGACCTTTTCCCCAATGACAAAAACCATCCCCCTTCAGTGCAACAAGACCCTCTTACTTACATGACACACCATCTTCAGTGCAACAAGACGCCTCTTACCTTACATGACACACCATCTTCAGTGCAACAAGACCCTCTTACCTACATGACACACATCTTCAGTGCAACAATACCCTCTTACCTACATGACACACCACCTTCAGTGCAACAATACCCTCTTACCTACATGACACACCATCTTCAGTGCAACAAGAGCCTCTTACTTACCGGACACTCCATCTTCAGTGCAACAAGACCCTCTTACCTACATGACACACCATCTTCAGTGCAACAAGACCCTCTTACCTACATGACACACCATCTTCAGTGCAACAAGACCCTCTTACCTACATGACACACCATCTTCAGTGCAACAAGACCCTCTTACCTACATGACACACCACCTTCAGTGCAACAAGACCCTCTTACCTACATGACAAAATTTTATACCTTACCAATGACACACCATCTTCAGTGCAACAAGACCCTCTTCCCTTACATGACACACCATCTTCAGTGCAACAAGAGCCTCTTCCCTTACGTGACACACCATCTTCAGTGCAACAATACCCTCTTACCTACATGACACACCATCTTCAGTGCAACAATACCCTCTTCCCTTACATGACACACCATCTTCAGTGCAACAAGACCCTCTTACCTACATGACACACCATCTTCAGTGCAACAAGAGCCTCTTACTACATGACACACCATCTTCAGTGCAACAAGACCCTCTTACCTACATGACACACCATCTTCAGTGCAACAAGACCCTCTTACCTACATGACACACCATCTTCAGTGCAACAAGACCCTCTTACTTACATGACACACCATCTTCAGTGCAACAAGACTCTATTTAAACCTGCATGACACACCATCTTCAGTGCAACAAGACCCTCTTACTTACATGACACACCATCTTCAGTGCAACAAGACCCTATTTAAACCTACATGACCTGCTACGTCTGGTGCCAGCGAGACCCTCTCACCTTCATGACATGTTCATCGACGTGCTTGAAGTCCTCCTCCTTGAACACCTCCGCCTTGAGCCGCGTGGGAGGTCTGGGAGGAGGAGGGGCTTGGTTCTTGCTGTACTGAGATGGCGCCCCGCCATTGGCCTGAAAACACCAACAGATAGTTCACAGTGGGAAGGCATCGCCATCTTCTCTCTCTCTCTCTCTCTCTCTCTCTCTCTCTCTCTCTCTCTCTCTCTCTCTCTCCCCCCCCCCCCCCCTTTAAATTTTGTTTTAGCTAGATCTACGAAATCTGACAAAGACCACGATCATAAGGATAGATGTGTCATAAGCCATGGAAGGGTCAGAACAGAGAGACAGACAGAGAGAGACAGAGAGAGCAAGAGAGAGAGAGAGAGGCGTGAGCTAAGAGAGAGAGAGAGTGACACAGAGAGAGGCGTGAGCTAAGAGAGAGAGACAGAGTGACAGAGAGAGAGAGAGAGGTGTGAGCTGAGAGAGAGAGAGAGAGAGAGAGAGAGAGAGAAGAGGGACGTTGTGTGTGCGTGCGTGCGTGTGTGTGTGTAGAGGGGGAGGGCGGGGTGAATGGTTGCAACGGGTAGCACGTGAGAACGGAGGGCTCCCAACCTGATACGGTACCATCAACTCACCATGCTCTTGGAGCTGGCTGTGGACATGGGGCGAGACATGGACGCCTGAGACTGGTTGTCCACGGGCCCCTTAGATGCTCCGCTCCCCATCGTGACACTGTGACTGGCTGCTCAGTTGGGCCGCGGCCTTCTGGTCATGGGTGTGTCCTGCAATCACACCAGGCCGCTGCTTGGTTAGCGAGGTTGGTTAGCTGGCTTGGTTAGCGGGGTTGGTTAGCAGGGTTGGTTAGCTGGGTTGGTTAGCAGGGTTGGTTAGCGGGATTGGTTAGCGGGGTTGGTTAGCTGGGCTGGTTAGCGGTGTTGGTTAGCTGGGTTGGTTAGCTGGGTTGGTAGCTTGGCTGGTTAGGAGGGTTGGTAGCTGGGCTGGTTAGCTGGGTTCGTAGCTGGGTTGGTTAGCTGGGTTGGTAGCTGGACCAGCCATCCAGTTAGTTAGTTCTTGGATTTTAACGTCCCGTCAACCACATAGCGTCACCACAGGTCGAACAAACACGATCTCAACACATTCATTCAAGAACCATTTCACGGCGATCAAAGGTTATCAAATCTTAATCCCCCACCCCCCCCCCCCAACAACAAAACAAACAAACAAACAAACAAACAAACAAACAACAACAACAACAACAACAACAACAACAGCAAACCTGCCAGGCAGACCAACTCAAACAGTTTCTCGTTCTCTCAAGGAAATTATTTGAGGAATTATTTTGCAGTTGTTGACAGAATAGTTGTTTTACATCAGAAACTTCGGTAAACTCGACCGTTACGGGACAGGTTTCACTCAGACTCACAAGAGAATACACAACCCACATTTCCAAGCTCTAACGCTGAAACCAGAAGCTCTCCAGGATACAGAGAACACTGTGGTTACACAACAGTCAGCTTTCGGCTTTCACTCAAACTCACAACATGCACAGTCTCCAACGACTTTCCGAGTTCTAACGTTGAGTCCAGAAGTTCTCTAGGATCGAGAAAACATTGTGGTTACACAACAGTCAGTACAGCTTTCCCTCAAACTCACAACACAATCACCAATGACCTTTCCGAGTTCTAACGTTGAGACCAGAAGTTCTCCGTGGTTACACTCTTTCACTCAAACTCACAACACAACCACCAGCGACCTTTCCGAGTTCTAACGTTGAGACCAGAAGTTCTCTAGGATCGAGAGGACATTGTGGTTACACAACAGTCAGTACAGCTTTTCCTCAAACCTGAGACTAGAAGCTCTCCGGGGTCGAGAGAACATTGTGGTTACACAAGTACAGCTTTCCCTCAAACCCACAACACAATTACACAACAGTCAGTACAGCTTTCCCTCAAACTCACAACACAATTACACAACAGTCAGTACAGCTTTCCCTCAAACTCACAACACAATTACACAAGTCAGTACAGCTTTCCCTCAAACTCACAACACAATCTCCAACGACCTTTCCAAGACCTAACGTTGCGACTAGAAGTTCTCTGGGATCGAGAGAACATTGTGGTTACACAACAGTCAGTATGTTACAGCTTTCCCTCAAACTTACAACTCAATCGCCAACGACCTTCGCAAACTCTAACGTTGAGACCAGAAGCTCTCCGGGATCGAGATAACATTGTGGTTACAATCTTTCCCTCAAACTCACAACACAATCCCTAAAGACATTTTGCAAGCTCTAACGCTGAGACCAGAAGCTCTCCGGGATCGAGAGAACATTGTGGTTACACAACAATCAGGACAGCTTTCCCTCAAACTCACAACACAATCTCTAACAACCTTTGCGAGCGCTAACGTTGAGACCAGCTCTCCGGGATCGAGACAACATTGCTGTGATTACAGGACAGCAAGAACAAATAAATCCCTGGGAAGTTGCTTTGTCTCACACTAGACCGCGTGTGGATCATGTTTCTGTTTAAACCAGCGTTGCCTAATGTTCCCCTGTGACAGGGAGGGGGAGTGATGGGGGTGGGGGTGGGGGGGGGGGAGGGGTAATCTGAAAGGGGGGACATAACAGTTAATAAGACTGGTGCTGACTGATCAACACGGCGGCAGACCTGAGGAGTGGGACTGTTATCAAACACTCCGTCCCTTGCCTCAACACTGACGTTTAAAGCGAATCATGTCGACAAAAAAAGAGTCGGTGCCCTTTCGGTGCCCTTTCGGTGCCAACGTACTTGCAAGTATCGCACTGTGCGCCTGCGTGCGTACACACACATATACACACACGCACGCGCACGCACACAACACACACGCACGCACGCACGCACGCACACACAGACAAAGACACACACGCACGCACACACAAAGACACACACGCACAGACAGACAGACAGACAGACAGACACACACACACACGCACGCACGCACGCACGCACGCACGCACGCACGCACGCACGCACGCACGCACGCACGCACGCACGCACGCACGCACGCACTGTCGAATTTGAATCTGACATAATATTTTCAATACAAGGAGACTATACCTAACGCTATACACTGCCACCACCGGAATGATTCCTGCGAGAAGATACGAAGACGGGCAGCGATGAGACCCATGTTAACGCTTCACCCAACGGGAGGGGCAGTCACGAGACGTCAGCATCCATATATATATATATATATAACCACAACTTTCGAAGAGAAAGGGCAGCCGAAGCGGAATCGAACCGACGTCGGCTACGTCCGCTTACCAGCATATAGATAACACCGGATTCACCACTAGGCCAGACAGGCTCATGATTATTCAGCAGCACAGTGCCAGCGGAGTTTTTCAACTAAAGTACAACATCCGCTCGGCACAGTCGGTCAGACCGACCGGCCAGCGATGCGACTGGAGAAACGGAGCACGAAAGCACTGACTTCTGTCGCGTTAAGCAATCACCCACACTCCCTCTTGACGCTGCCAAATGCACACCTATCGATTTTCGGAGCTCAGCGGGCGCACGCTATGTATAAATCAGCGGTCGGAATCAGTCTAGCCACGTTTGATCGAAATATAGTTTTTGTTTATTGGGGAAAACATACCGCTGGACAATAACTATTGTTATTAGTCAGGTCCAGCGACGAAGACTGTCAAGATCAAGACCAAGCTCAGCAATAACTTTGGGAGCGTCCAACAAGTATACTTATACAAGATGCTCAAAATGGAGAAAACAACAACAAAACAAAAACAAAACAAAACAAACAAAAACAAAACAAAACAAAAACGCATGCTCAGAACCGGAAGGAAACAAATGTGGTAGGTAGGCTAACCCATGATTTTCATACTAAATAGCGAGCGCGAGCGCGCGCGAGAGAGAGGGGGGGGGGGGCGGGGGGAGGAGAGGGGAGAGGGGAGAGGGGAGGGAGAGAGAGAGAGAGAGAGAGAGAGAGAGAGAGAGAGAGAGAGAGAGAGAGAGAGAGAGAGAGAGACGGACAGACAAACAGACAGACAGACAGACAGACACAAACAGAGACAGAGAGAGACAGAGCTACGTTTCTCTTACAGCAGTTAAAAATGTTTTGTTTTTGTCCTTGTTGTTGACAGTGGTGAATTTTGCATGGCACCATTTATTATCAACGCGGAGGGATCAAGCAATGGAGAAAAGCTGCTCTTCCCCCCCCCCCCGCTCTCTCTTAATGAACATTTTGTATATATATATATGCTTGTGGGTGTGTGTGATGTGCTTTGATTTTGGTTAGGTGTGTATAATGCACCAAGCTTCCAATCTTGTTAGGTGTCATATCGTCCTCTACGTAGATAGTGAGATAGTCATTATTCTGTCGCTTTCCTTTATTCGTTAATATGATTTTGTAACACTGCGACGTCCACCCCCTCTCCCCCCCTCCCCCCAACCTCCTCTTGTGTATGGGCCGGTGGCCTTCACAATAAACATGTGTCAGTGTCAGTGTCGGTGCCACTCATTCACTCACTCACTCACTCACTCACTCACTCACTCACTCACTCACTCACTCACTCACTCACTCACACTCTCTCTCTCCTTAAAATTTGTTTTGAATTTGGGAAGTTGTTTTACTTTGCTTTATTATTGCTCTGTTCGTATGCTGTGAAGTTTTAGACAGAAATTAGTTTATTTTTATTTTTAAGTCTTTGTTTTTACTTCATAATTAATTGTATTCTTGTTTGATGTATTGAGTGTTGCTGTGTTTGTCATCACGGACAGATTCCCAAAAAAGCCGACTCGTGCTTAAATCTTTATCCCTGTGTAATAAAGTATTATCTTCTCTTGTCTTGTCTTCTCTCTTCTCTCTCTCTCTCTCTGTGTTATGCTCATTATCGACTTGTTTCTCGGTTTACTGGTGTCCATTTCAACATGGTTTGTATGAATATACATACGTATCATTGTATCCTTAGATAATAGTAGTTTCCCTCATGGGCGAGGGCTGGATGTAAAAAGACCTCGAGTCTTCTCCACTACCCTCGTAAAATAAAGTTTATTCATTCATTCATTCATTCATTCATTCATTCATTCTCTCTCTCTCTTAAATTTTAATCTGTAAGCCAATTTCAACGTGAGATCAGGAGCCTTGCGGTGATTTACAACGCACACGACCAGAAATAATGCAGATGCTTTTTGCTTGAAACCAGATAGCTTGCCCTACATGGCCTCTGTCGAAATACTGAGCAGACCATTTAGTTTCTACAGTGTGACAAAAAGTAATAAAACATTTTTTATGCACAACAGCGAAAGTCCACATCAGTGTCCCTCCCTACCAGCTGGACCTTCCCGAACCTTTCGGAACCGTTGCTGCAGTTACAAGTAACACACTCTGTTTTATTGCTG
>JABMCL010003333.1:317500-320000 GCA_018857735.1 Alviniconcha marisindica | reverse complement strand
GTAAGTAAGCAAGCAAGCAAGCAAGCAAGCAAGCAAGCAAGCTGATGTTTTACGCACAGTCAACCAATACGGTTACAATCATCAGCGCACATTTTTGAGGTTTGATCTATACATGTTTGTTGATCCTGTAAAGAACGGTGTGCTCCGCCTTGTTGGTGAGATACCGCACTACAGAAACGCTATCATTATTATTATTAAGTAGATCACTTTTTACATCAATTACTATCTGCCTCTCGCCCTGATATAACCGTGATGGTTGACTGGACGTACAATATCTAGTTACTTACTTACTATCTACACTTTCCAATAGGGAGGGGCCTATCACTCAATAAAAGGAACGCTACCATCTGTCACTAATGATTAAAACACTTTTCGTACGCACCATTTCCCAGAGGGAAAAGGGGCTGAAGTCAAAACGCACCTGTAAAGCATTCATTTACATTTGTGTTCGAGAGACGTATATTAAAATATTATAGAAAGAATTTTTAACCTGCCGTAGACTGCTTCCGGTACTGTGAGCACTAAAACTGTCGCAGACTACTTCCGGTACTGTCAGCACTAAAACTGTCGGTAGACTGCTTCCGGTACTGTCAGCACTAAAACCGTCGTAGACTGCTTCCGGTACTGTGAGCACTAAAACTGTCGTAGACTGCTTCCGGTAGTGTCAACACTAAAACTGTCGTAGACTGCTTCCGGTACTATCAACACTAAAACTCGTAGACTACTTCCGGTACCGTCAGCACTTAAGTGACACAACCAAAACTGTTAAGACGGAGTTTTCACACACGCTGTATGAAAACTCCGCAAGACGTCCACTAGACGTCCTTTGTGAACGGGCCATCAACGTCATGACTGAGGCCGCCCTGACGGGCCCTCTGAAAAGGAAGGGTACAAACGGCTCCTTCGTCTGTGGAACTCGCCACAATAGTCACCCCGTGGCTCCGGCGTATCCGGGTAGGTGCTGTATGACGCATCAAATGCTGCTAAACGCCGGTTCGATCTATTTCTAGCGTCAAAGATGGCACCGTCCAATGACGATATTAGGGTAAAAGGTCAGGCCCACGGTGACTGGCGGGTTTGGAACTCGTGTGGCGGCCGGCCAACACCGGTAGAGAACTGAGCAATCCGACCCCTCCCTCTCCCCTCCACTTCGTAACATAGACGCCATTAATTTAAGGCATTCGGACACAGACTCTCCTTCTAAAGCAGTCGTACATAGACTCTCATTTTAAAGTAGTCATTCACAGACTCTCATTCTAAAGCAATCATTCATAGACTCTCATTCTAAAGAAATTGTATGTATATATATATAGACTCTCCTTCTAAAGCAGTCGTACACCGACTCTCATTCTAAAGCAATCGTACATACTCTCCTACAACACAGACTGGCCTTCTAAAGCAATCCTAAAGCAACCGTACATCGACTCTCCTAAAGCAGTCGTACATCGACTCTCCTAAAGCAATCATACATCGACTCTCCTAAAGCAAATCGTACATCGACTCTCCTCAAGCAATCGTACATCGACTCTCCTTCAAAAGCAGTCGTACATAACGCAATTGTTTGTCTTTCAGTTTCCCGTAAACTTCAATCAATGCAGGATCAGCTCTTCACCGTCACTTCAAGTTTGTCTGTGGCTGAAGTGGCCACACTCAAGTCGTCCAAAACCTCCCTGTGATTACTCTGCCACTTAACAAAGTCTGGCGCAGAAAACAAAATCCCTACTCTCACGATTTCACAGTCCCACTGGCGTGTTCACAAAGGTCTCCAACTAGCTCTCCACGACCTGCGTGCGTGGCGCTTCTGAGGAACAAGCTCTCGCCACCAGTACAGCCCCATCACTGACACAAGTTCGTACACAGACTCTCATTTTCAAGTTCAGTGTTGCTTCACGTCCACAGAGACCATATTAAGGACTATTACGGACAGGGAGCCCAGGACGGCCACCTGGACTTTCGCACAGCTCCTGAGCTCTGAGTATAGTGGTAGTTCAAATTCAATGTTGATTTGCGTCCACAGAGACCATATTAAGGACTATTACGGACAGGGAGCCCAGGACGGCCACCTGGACTTTCACACAGCTCCTGAGCTCTGAGTATAGTGGCAGTTCAAATTCAATGTTGATTTGCGTCCACAGAGACCATTTTCCGCGTCTGCGAGTATTTGGCGTTTAGCCTGTTCTGAGCTCCTGAGCTCTGAGAATAGTGGTAGTTCAAATTCAATGCTGTTTTACGTCCACAGAGAGCATAAGGACTCTGAGAGACGGGGATCCCAGGACGGCCATCTCGACTTTCACACAGCTCCTGCTCTTTGCCTACTAACCAATGTGGGGAGTCGGAAGTCATCGCTGACCCTACTAACCAGTGTGGGGAGTCGGAAGTCATCGCTGACCTTACTAACCAGTGTGGGGAGTCGGAAGTCATCGCTGACCCTACTAACCAGTGTGGGGAGTCGGAAGTCATCGCTGACCTGACCCTACTAACCAGTGGTGGTAATCATTGA
>JABMCL010003333.1:310000-312500 GCA_018857735.1 Alviniconcha marisindica | reverse complement strand
CATACGTAAGGTGTATGCGTGCTTAGATGTAACCTGCCACCTGCGCTTTTGGCAGAATGACCGGGTCTTTACGTGCTACTGCGGTAACACGGGGTGGAACGGATACCGAAATAAAGAGTCAGCACAGGCGAAAATCGACCCTGGAGAAGAAAATTCTCCCGCCGCTCCTGCAGGGGTTCGAACCCGCGACCTTTCAATCATGAGTCCGGAGCTCTAACCACTGAGCTATCCCCGAAGAAGAAGAAGAGAGAGAGAGAGAGAGAGAGAGAGAGAGAGAGAGAGAGAGAGAGAGAAGAAGAAGAAGAGAGAGAGAAGAGGAAATGAAGAAGAAACAGAAAAAGATGTAACTGCGTAGAAAACAAATATAAACAGTCTGTCGATTTTTCCCCTCTCCACTTTACAGAGGCTAGCGTTTGGCGTAACAACAGTGACATGCAGCAGGAAAGAAAAACCTTGATCACAGGGCTAAGAATGCCATCTCTGTCATCAGCACCATTCAACAGGCGCTCCCGACACGGGGGGGAAAGGGAATCCCTCCTAGTGCTGTGTGCATGGCATTCACAACACAACAAAATTAGAACAGTGCACGTGCTGCTCGGAGGCTCGTGTTACTCCACTGGGCTGGCAGAGTATTGTTCCTGGCACACACGGGCTTCCCGGTCTGAGAGTTTCAAGAAGGCGGGCATGTGATCTGAGGTCAACGTCTCGCTATAAGGGCGGCATATGACGACGATTCTATATTTTTAGCATTGTATATTTATGTATATACCGCCCATTCCGTCGGTTGCTTGCTCTGGCTGAGGGAGATCACCCACAAACATGCCCCCCCCCCACTTCTTCCCCTATCGCGGCCTGATCCGTACCACGCCGTGCATTGATGCAGTATCGGGAATGACATATTATTTCATTATGAAAAAAAGGGAGAGAAAACTGATTACATGCTAACTGATGCTGTGCGCACACACACACGCAAGTGACGCACACACACACACACACACACACACACACACACACACACACACACACACACACACACAACACAACAAATCAAGTGGACAGAACCAGTTTTTATCTGACTTTCGAAAGCCTTGCGATCGATAAAAGGAAGTTCTTGGATGAGACTTCGGACAGAGGTCCCCTTTGTGACATAGGCACGCAAAACGATCGCGTACTTGCGTTAAAGATCCTGTAGTCCACGTCTGGGTTCGGTGGATTCAATGGAAACAACGATGCCCAGCATGCACTTTAAGTGTCAGTGTTCAAACTGCCGCTGTTGGTTACGCAGAGGATGAAAGCGCGCTTAATCAGAGCGTAAAAACACCAGGGCAACACCGATACACATCAACATCACTTATTCTGCACGTCACTAGCGCTTGTTCCAGTGATCTGACCCGTGACATCTTTAGTCTTTTGCTGTTGTTGTTCTTTTTCTGCAGCCGGACAAACTTTCTCCTCTTAGTTCTTACTGCGCGGTACTCGTTTTCCATTGATTTGTTTCTAGGCTTTCTTTTCGTTTTGCGTTGTTTTGTGTTTGGGCTTTGTTTTCGTTTCCGCGGCGTAGCATGGGATTGTTAGGTTTGGTTCTTTGTCGTGTTTGCTGTTGGGATTGTATGGTCTGGTTCCTTGTCGTGTTTACTATTGGGATTGTTTGGTCTGGTTCATTGTTGTGTTTAGTACTAGGATTGTTAGGTTTGGTTCCTTGTCGTGTTTACTATTGGGATTGTTTGGTCTGGTTCCTTGTTGTGTTTAGTACTGGGATTGTTAGGTTTGGTTCTTTGTCGTGTTTACTATTGGGATTGTTTGGTCTGGTTCATTGTTGTGTTTAGTACTAGGGATTGGTTAGGTTTGGTTCTTTTGTCGTGTTTACTATTGGGATTGTTTGGTCTGGTTCATTGTTGTGTTTAGTACTGGGATTGTTAGGTTTGGGTCTTTGTCGTGTTTACTATTGGGATTGTTTGGTCTGGTTCCTTGTTGTGTTTAGTACTGGGATTGGTAGGTTTGGGTCTTTGTCGTGTTTACTATTGGGATTGTTTGGTCTGGTTCCTTGTTGTGTTTAGTACTGGGATTGTTAGGTCTGGTTCCTTGTTGTGTTTAGTATTGGGAATGATAGATTTGGTTCCTTGTTGTGTTTAGTACTGGGATTGTTAGGTCTGGTTCCTTGTTGTGTCACAGTATTGGGATTGATAGATTTGGTTCCTCGTTGTGTTTAGTATTGGGATTGATAGGTCTGGTTCCTTCTTGTGTCACAGTATTGGGATTGATAGATCTGGTTCCTTGTTATGTTTAGTATTGGGATTGTTAGGTTTGGTTCTTTTTCGTGTTTACTATTGGGATTGTTTGGTCTGGTTCATTGTTGTGTTTAGTACTAGGGGTTGTTAGGTTTGGTTCTTGTCGTGTTTACTATTGGGATTGTTTGGTCTGGTTCCTTGTTGTGCTTAGTACTGGGATGGTTAGGTTTGGTTCTTTTTCGTGTTTACTATTGGGATTGTTTGGTCTGGTT
>JABMCL010003333.1:300000-302500 GCA_018857735.1 Alviniconcha marisindica | reverse complement strand
CAAAAGTCCCTGGCGTCTGTTCGTTAAGGTCCCGCCGATCCCCGCAGCTCAAATATCGCTGACAACAATACAAGCGACAGGAATGCGTGCGCGAGAGAGATAGGGAAAGGGGGGGGAGGCGGATGGGGGTTAGAGAGGGGAGGAGGGGAAAAAGGAAGAGAGGGGGAAGGGAGGGGGGGAAAAAGGGGGGGGAAGGAGGGGCCGGGAAGGGGGGGGGGGGGAGGGGGAATTGGGGTTGGAGGGGGGAAAGGGGCAGAGAGAGAGGGGAAGGAGGGGTGGGGGGGGGCGGGGGGGCAGGAGAGGATGGTGGGAAAAAGGGAAAGGGGGGGGGAAGGATGGGGGAGAGAGAGGGGGGAAGAGGAGGAGAAAACGCACACAATGAAGGAGGAAAAAGGGGGAAAAAGGTGGGAGAAAGGGGAAAGGGGGGGAAAGGTGAAGGAGGAAGAGACGGAGAGAGCGGCAGAAGGGCGGGAGGGGAGACCAAAAAAGGGGGTTTCCTTTTTAACATGTATGTAAATGAGCTTACCCCACAAACCAAAGCTTCTGGTGAGCTCATGAAGTTTTTATTGACTTTATTTTTACTGGGGTAAAATTTTGTTTAAACCAAAAAAAAGAGAGCAGAGAGGGGGAGGGGGGAGGGGGGGTGGGGGGGGGGAGAGAAGTCAACTCGAAAACTTTATTTCCAAAAAGGAATTAGGTTCATTTATTCTCGTCTAACAACTATTGCTTGCTGAATTACTACTGATTAACTGAGGAAAAAAAAAAAAAAACCACACACACACACACACACACACAACAACAACAAAAAGAAAACATTTTTGTTGTTGTACAAAACAAATATTTAAACAGAAAAAGGGGGGGAGGGACGGAGGGGAGGGGGAGAGAAAAGAGAGAGAGAGAGCGGAGGGAGGGAGTGGGAGGGGGAGAGAAAAAGACAGACAGACAGACAAAACGAAGAAAAGAAAGAGAGAAGAAGAAAAGACAAAACCCAAACAAAAAGGGGGGAGGGGGAGGGGGGGAGGGGGGGGAGGAGAGAGAGAGAGAGAGAGAGAGAGAGAGAGAGAGAGAGAGAGAGAGACTCAGACAGACAGAGACGACAAAGGGGAGAGAGAGAGAGAGAGAGAGGAGAGAGAGAGAGAGGGAGACCCCGACAGACAGACAGACAGACGAAAAAAACAAAAGAGAAAACAAAACAAAAAGGGAGAGAGAGGGAGAGAGAGAGAGAGAGAGAGAGCTTTGGCGTGTTCCGTCTTGCAAGCCCAAACGACGTCAGTGGCAACAAGACCGGTAAAGACTGTGGACACTCCTAAAGCCATTCCTAAATGTTACCAGCCAAGATTTCAATCTCAGAGATTCCACCTGTACGATGGCAGTGGAACGAACAGTCACGAAACTATCCCATTCTGTTCACGCTTGGCGGCCCACGCAGACGGGCTGAGGTCGGAACGGCAGGGGCGGGGAGAGCAGGGGGAGGGGGGTGGGATGGGGGGGGGGGGGGGGGTCGAAATAATTACCAGATCGCAGTAAAGACTGATTCCTTTTCATGGTCGGAAAGGCAAACGTTCACACAAGACCACTAAAAGTCTGCCGCGACAGGCACGCCCAGTCAGTCAAAGGGTCAGTAATGGTCCAGCCGCGATGAGTTAGTAGCAATAATGATAATTATCCCAGCACGCCCAGTCACTCAAAGAGTCAGTAATGGTCTAGCCGCGATGAGTTAGTAGCAATAATGATAATTATCCCAGCACGCCCAGTCACTCAAAGAGTCAGTAATGGTCTAGCCGCGATGAGTTAGTAGCAATAATGATAATTATCCCAGCACGCCCAGTCACCCAAAGAGTCAGTAATGGTTCCGCGATGAGTTAGTAGTAACCATGATAATTATCCCAGCACGCCCAGTCACCCAAAGAGTCAGTAATGGTCTAGCCGCGATGAGTTAGTAGTAACCATGATAATTATCCCAGCACGCCCAGTCACCCAAAGAGTCAGTAATGGTCTAGCCGCGATGAGTTAGTAGTAACCATGATAATTATCCCAGCACGCCCAGTCACCCAAAGAGTCAGTAATGGTCTAGCCGCGATGGAGTAGCAATAATGATAATTATCCCAGCACGCCCAGTCATTCAAAGAGTCAGTAATGGTCTAGCCGCGATGAGTTAGTAGTAACCATGATAATTATCCCAGCACGCCCAGTCACCCAAAGAGTCAGTAATGGTCTAGCCGCGATGAGTTAGTAGTAACCATGATAATTATCCCAGCACGCCCAGTCACCCAAAGAGTCAGTAATGGTCTAGCCGCGATGAGTTAGTAGTAACCATGATAATTATCCCAGCACGCCCAGTCACCCAAAGAGTCAGTAATGGTCCGCGATGAGTTAGTAGTAATAATGATAATTATCCTAGCGCTGTCAAGCGATGGCAGTGAATACTAATGTTCCACTTTGGGGACAGACATATCAGAGCCACACACACACACACACACACACACACACACACACACAC
>JABMCL010003333.1:295000-297500 GCA_018857735.1 Alviniconcha marisindica | reverse complement strand
GAGAGAGAGAGAGAGAGAGAGAGAGAGAGAGAGAGAGAGAGAGAGAGAGAGAGAGAGAGAGAGAGAGAGAGAGAGAGAGAGAGAGAGAGAGAGAAAAAATTTTTAACGTAATTAAACATGGTGCTTAACGTCCACAGAAACCGTAAGGCTTATTAAAGAGAGAGAAAAGGGTGAAGGGGGTAACGGAAGTGGGGGGAGATGTTTGCTTATGACCTAAGTTTGACTGTCCTGAGGTGACCCTGTGTAGTTGACAGGACATTAAAATCAGTGGCGTAACCAAATCTGGCAGAGTTTGGAGGAAGTAGTAGTAGTAATTGGATTTTAATGTCCTGTCAACTACACAGGGTCACCTCAGGACAGTCAAACTTAGGTCATAAGCAAACACACATTTCTAAACTCTTCTCACATATATATCAACCCTCTGTCAAGTCAGTCTACAAAACCAATCACTTCGTAAACATAAAATATACATACACAAACATCAGACACAAATTTTTGAAGAGTTAGTCCCTTCAATATTACCCCTGCTAAAAGGGCACATAAGGCTAGGACATGCTGGTATCGTCGACCATTCCGTCTAATTTATCGATACCAGGTTAAAGAAAACTACTAAAAAGTAATGGGCAGACACAATATAAAATTAAAACTGTTATATAAATGCACAATGGCAAATACTAGTGCCCTATGGCAGCAAGCTGCACATACCACCTACCAACTATTATCTCCTAGCTGTTCAACAAGAGCCATACAAAAATGCCTAACCCTTAACGAAAAATATTTGAGAGTTTTCTGGAAGAGTCAGGAGAATGGACCATTAGCAGAAAAATGACAAGACAGAAAGAGCAAGAGGACTAGGCAGAAAAACAAAACAAGTGAGGAGATAGGAAAGGGGAATCAAATGACAGCCCTGAGATTCCAGACAGGAGGAAGACATCCGACATCCCCGGACTCCCTTCGGGGAAGAGTTTGGAGGAAGGTGCCGGAAAGCGATGCCCGGATTGTGTGTCTGTCTCTCTGCTGTCCAAGTCCAAGCTCTGGTTTACGACATCCTTCCTTCAAGGTGCCGGAAAGCGATGCTCGGAGTGTGTTCTGCTGTATGTCTTCGTCGCAAGACATCTTTAGCGCCCTGGTGTCAGTGACACCGCTCCGCCGCTACCCCCCCCCCCCCCCCCCCCCAACCGCGTGCCGATCTCGTTCCGTCTGATCACACGTTACCGCTGTCACGTTTCAGTTCAGCGCTGTCACGTCTTCATGATACGGCACGTTCAAGCGACACGACCTTAGAGTGGAGCAAGTAACTGCCGAAATGGAGCGGCCTTTGTGCCTAATGCATCATTACCGTGTAGGCCTCAGAAGCGTGAGAACGTACAGTCTATATATATATATATATATATACAGTCCCGCAGACCTGAGGAGTTGAGCCTGAAGACTGTTTACGCCAATCGCAGGCCGCCCGCAAGGTCTACAGGCAGCGTCAGCTGGAGTAAACAACACCGCGCTTTGCAAGTCTTAGCGCGTACAGGTATTTCGCGAGGAGTATCATCCTGCGTGCCTACTGACACACCCTCTGAACCACACACACACACACACACACACACACACACACACACACACACACACACACACCACGCACGCACGCACGCACGCACGCACACGCCGTACACACACTCACACATCTACACATCACACACACACACACCACGCACGCACGCCACGCATGCAGCACGCACACGCACACACACACACACACACACACCACAACAACACCAACACACCACACACGACACCACACACACACACACACACACACACACACACGCGCCATACACACACACACACACACACACACAACACACACACACACACACACACACACAACAACAACACACAACACACAACAACAACAACAACACACCAAAAAACATAACACAACAACAACAAACACACACAAACACACGCACAGGCACACACACACACACACACACACACACACACACACACACACACACACACACACACACACACACACACACACACACACACACACACACAGAAAAAGAAAAAGCGCACATTTCCGACCGTCTTCTTTACATGCATGTTTTGAACTTCGTTTAAGAAAAATATATGTTTTCAACTTTGTCTAAAGAAGCAGTGCGTGCTTTGAAGTTTGCTTAAGAAACAATGTTAGAATTTTTCTTTTTTTAAGAAAAAATGCGCATTTCCGGCTTTCTTTGAAAACAGCATCAGCAAATATAACAACAACTTTATCAATCACAACAACCGGGAAAATGTGCGCAAGAACTTAAAGATGCAAGAACTGAGACAAAAAGAAAAGTGCGCTTTTTTGATTTTGTCTCAACAAGGAGAGAGAAAAAAAAAAAAAAACTCATGATAATATCACCGCATCGGATACTGACAACGAAGAAGATGATGGCGGAACTTGTCATCAGTCGCAGCCGAATCCTGGAAGTCCCCAAAGCACCGAGGCACAGACAGCTAG
>JABMCL010003333.1:267500-282500 GCA_018857735.1 Alviniconcha marisindica | reverse complement strand
GTTCCTATACTTTAAGAAGGTCGGTTACTATACTTTAAGGCCAGTTATTACACTTTAAGAAGGCCATATATTGCAGTTAATATAGCCTATTTTAAGAAAGCCAGTTACTCTAACTTTTCAAAGAAGGCCAGTTACTCTAACTTTTCAAAGAAGGCCAGTCATTAACATACGCTACTTTAAGAAGGCCAGTTATAATAACCAATTTTAAGGCCAGTTATTATACTTTAAGAAGGCCAGCTATACTTTAAGAAGGCCAGTTATTATACTTTAAGAAGGCCAGTTATCATATTTTAAGAAGGCCAGTTATTCCAGTCATCATACTTTAAGAAGGCCAGTTATTCCAGTTATCATGCTTTAAGAAGGCCAGTTATTATACTTTAAGAAGGCCAGTTATCATACTTTAAGAAGGCCAGTTATTCCAGTCATCATACTTTAAGAAGGCCAGTTATTATACTTTAAGAAGGCCAGTTATTCCAGTTATCATACTTTAAGAACGCCGGTTATTATACTTTAAGAAGGCCAGTTATCATACTTTAAGAAGGCCAGTTATCACACTTTAAGAAGGCCAGTTATCACACTTTAAGAAGGCCAGTTATTCTACCTACTTTAAGAAGGCGGCCAGTTCCTTTGACTCATCGTTGACCCGTCCTTACCCTCGACAGAGACTCGTGCATCCCATTCTCACTCATAGGATCACGAAATCGAGTTAATTATCACGGTATCATAATGATGCAGGTGCGTCGTTGACCGCGCATCGCCGAGTTACGGGAAAACAAAAGCAGCGGGACAGCAACGATCGCGTGGCCAACAGAAACCTCGTCAGTGTGGCCATTGGCTGCAGACTACAGGGCACGGGGCAGAGCCTTCCCTCGCCCGGCAACATTCATTTTTAATCACTGTTTCCGTGGGTCCGCTGTCGGCCTGAACAAGCACACGGAAACAACTTGTAAGGAAACCGGCAAAAATGTCTTCTTGGAAGAAAGATGGCCACCTTGTCTGCTGGATTTGAATTAAACTTAATCATTTGGGTTTATGTTGGACTAATTTATCACCCCATAGGTAAAATTTAATAAACTTAAGCTTTTAAAAAACACGTCAGATGTCTGACCAGTCAAATTCACTATGACAAGCTATTTTTGATAATGTGGGTGTTGAGAAATCATATATATACACAAAGAAAAAGAAGAAGGTTGCACATTTTCCGATGATGGTGTTGAATAAAAAGATAAAAGAAAACACCCGATTTTTTTTTTTAAGAATCTCAATTTAAAAAAATAAAAAATAATAAAGTTCCATCGAGATTTGAACTCTCGATCGCTGATGGTCTGGAGCGCTAAACCCACAGAGCCCCCTGACACGGAGCCCCCTGACAAACAGGGCCGCAGTTAAACTTCCGTCATGAACCCTCCCTTTACTTCATCGAAAGACTTTTTCGCTTCAGTAATAATAATACTAATCTTTAGCGTTATTGTGTTAATTAACGAACGAGCTGACGTTACTCATTTACCTCCTCTGTACAAACCACCTCTGTGTCCTGAGGAATCTTCACGTCAAGTTTGATCTCAACCGGTTCAACCGCGCGTCCAATGCCAGATCATGGCCATGACACAAGACAAAGAAACAGACAGGCGTAGACACACACACACACACACACACACACACACACACACACACACACACACACACACACACACACAAAGAGACCCCAAAAAAGAAGAAGACATTTTTGTTGTACAAAATCAGTTCATATTTAAACAGACAGACAGCGGGAGGGAGGGAGGGGGGGAGGGAGAGAGAGAGAGAGAGAGGGGGGGGGGGAGGGAGGGAGGGAGAGAAAAACACAGAGAGGGGGGGGGGGGGGAGGGAGAGAAAACACAGAGAGAGGGGGAGGGGGAGAGAGAGATTTTCTTTAGCTATACGACGCGTGTCTAAAACATAATAATAATAATGGAAATTTGTAAAGCGCCTACCCCGCGGCTCAAAGCGCTGAACAAGCATACACACATGATGTACATCGAGATGGAAAATGATATTTTTAAAAAAAGAAAAAAAAGATATCGACAAGGGTTTTTAAACACTAATATTTTTAAACACAATTTAATATTTTTAAATATTATATAGACCAAAGAGTTCGACGGTATTTGCATTTGAAAGGCTGCAACTGAAACTGGAGTACCAGAGAACGATTACATACCTTGCAGTTTCCAGAGTCTGTCAGTAATTCAGCCACACAAAATCCAGAATAGGACAGTCACTGCCTTTCCCGCGACGCCAGTCGTCATTCTGAGCACGGCCGTTTTATTCGTCTGGAATCCTTATTTTATTAATCCAGCCAGTCAGTGTCAGGTCAGACCATTCACATCTGGTCTGCATTTCTGTAAGATCTTTGTTTTTGTCAGTGACGCGGCTTGTTCAATGTAATCTTGTAAGTTTTTCAAAAATATTCAACGCATAAGGGAGTTAATTAGCACTCGAAAGACGTCATACAAGTCTTTCAAAGAAGAAAGTTTGGGTCTCGCGAATGACTGGATTTTCACAGATGATTGATATGGAATCCCGTTTCTGCGTCCTTTAAACTGAAGTATGAGCTCGATTCACCTCAGTTCAGTTCACGATGGCATTTATGCGCTCGTAAAAGCCCATATGTGCTCCACCAGTGTTCCACGAAGCGTGAACACCGGGTTAATCACACAGACATCTGTGCAGCAAAAATAATTCTCTGACACCATGCGTGAGACGTTTTCAGTCGGTTTCATTCACTGTTAAGTCTTCCAGAACAGCTCACAACACTCACTCAGATGTAAGTTTACTGACACGGTAAGGCGGCAACTGACGAGTCCTCCAGATGTCAAAGCGGCTACTGAAAATGAGAAATGACTCGTAAACACACACACACACACGACCACAAAAACAACACACAACAACAACACACACACACACACACACACACACACACACACACACACACACACACACACACAAACAACACACACAAACAACACACACAAACAAAAACAAAAAAACGATCATTCTAATGCTGCCCTCACGTTGAAGATCAACTGATGAAGCGTCTGCGAGGAGGCAAGAATAAGGATCGTTATATCACTTCAGTCACGGCCTTTCTCAGTGCTAGCCAATCCCAGCTCGGGAAACAACAGCTACGTCGCCGCAGCTCCGCCGGGTTTCACGTGCAACAGCTTGAGAAGTGACTGGCTAGCGAGGAACGCCGAACGCCATCGACCTCTGTATACACGTACCCGCTATTTATAACTCGCCTGCGGTGGTTACTGCTGGGTACACACGTAGTTACTGTTAGTCCGTCAAGTCGATGGCTGCAGTCTGGCTGCCATCTGCACGTTTAGTCTGTCCTTACCACTGGTTTCTGAGCCCGGAACGGGAAGGAGCGTAATACTGTGGCATTGCTGAACCCGATAAAAAGATCGACTAAAGGTGGGAATCCAGCGTGCCAAAAAACCGGATGACACGTGCAATTAATGGGGGACAGAGGTTGAATGAGCGCGTGGCACCCGGAGGGTATTCCCGGAGGGTATTTGTGTGTGGCGGGGGAGGGGGAGAGGAGGGGGGTTGACTTTTGAAGCTGGGGCATTCGCAAGACGACAGACAACCATTCAACCTCTGTCCCCCACCCCCGCTTCCCCAGCCATTTTCTTTTATCGATTCACTCTTTTGTGCGAGCTCAGCGGAACTTGTGCTACGAAGTAAGTCACTCTTCGAGTCGTCTGTTTATTCGTATCGACGGCTCCATCTCTCTCCTCTTTCCAAAAGAACCTTAAAACACATCTTTAAAAAACATACATGTAAAACAAAACCGCTTCTCTCTTGGTTTGTGTAGCACTTTTCTGCACAGATTAATCATTGGGGAGAAATCTGAAACAAGAATGACTACAAGTGTTTTAAAATAAGACCCGACCACATAAAAGGTTCAAAAGAACGCCAGTTATTACTTAAATTATTGATTGACTGACTGACTCTGTGTGTGTGTGTGTGTGTGTGTGTGTGTGTGTGTGTGTGTGTGTGTGTATGCGTGCGTACGTGCGTACGTGCGTCCGTGCGTGCGTGTGTGCGTGCGTGCTTTGAGGAGGGTGTGTGTGTGTGTGTGTGCGGCTTTGGGGAAGAGGTGTTATAGATATGATTACAGATGTCCTGTACAGTGTGTAAATGTACATACGTTTCTGTGTCAAGCGCTTTGAGCTAATTATGTTAAGGACATTGCGCTGTAGTAGAAGAGCTATGTATTATTATTATTATTACGGCTCATCATTTAGTCAGCATCCAGTCTTGCTTCCTCTTCCTCCCAACTTTCCTCCTTTCCATGCCCCTTCCCAGTTCATTGACACACCGGAGAAGTCTCGGCTCCTATTGCTCTCTGTTCGCCTGTATGTGTGTTTTCTGTTGCTCAGTTCCAGTCAACGACTAGGTGACTGGCTTCATTGATCGGTGGCAGTCCACGGGGAAGTGGCGTGAGGTGCGGGGGAAGCGGGAGGGGGGAGGGGGGGGGGGGGGGGGCGGGCAGGAAAGAGGGAATTTGGGTTTTCTGTTGGTTTGGGGGTTGTTTTTGTTGTTGGTGTTTTGTTTGCTTTCTTGTTTGTTTGGTTTGGTTCTGGGGGGTTTTCTTCTGTGTTTTTTTTTTTTTTTTTTTTTTTTTTTTGGGGTGGGGGGGGAGGGTGGGAGAGGAATTTAGGTTTTTACGCCAAGTCAAAAAAAAAAATCCTTCCTCAAGGCCCCCTCAAGTTTCACACACATACGCCAACCTAACTGGGTCATGCCTGTTTGCATTAGCTTGTGCCTCCAGTCGTTTCGAAGAATCGGCACACGTACCGCCTGCCAAAAACACCGAGCATGAAGGTTGTTAGTTATTCTTGGAGTTTATCAGGATGGTGAACGTTGTTAGTTAGTTCTTGCAGAATTTATCAAGATGGTGAACATGCTTCTTGAAGTTTATCCAGATGGTGAAGATTGTTAGTTAGTTCTTGAAATTTATCAGGATGGTGAACGTTGTTAGTTAGTTCTTCATGTATATGAAGATGATGAACATTGTTCGTTAGTTCTTGAAATTTATCAGGTTGGTGACCGTTGTTAGTTAGTTCTTGATGTTTATCAGGATGGTGAACGTTGTTAGTTAGTTCTTGAAGTTTATCAGGATGGTGAACGTTGTTAGTTAATTCTGGAAATGTATCAGGATGGTGAACGTTGTTAGTTAGTACTTGAAGTTTATCAAGATGGTGAACGTTGTTAGTTATTCTTGATGTTTATCAAGATGGTGAACGTTGCTAGTTATTCTTGAAGTTTATCAAGATGGTGAACGTTGTTCGTTAGTTCTTGATGTTTATCAGGATGGGGAACGTTTTTAGTTATTCTTGAAGTTTATCAAGATGGTGAACGTTGTTGTTATTCTTGAGTTTATCAGGATGTGAACTTGTTCACGTTCTTGTATGTGTTGTGTTGTGGTGTGGTCAGCTGTGTGTGTGTGTGTGTGTGTGTGTGTGTGTGTGTGTGTGTGTGTGTGTGTGGTGTGTGTGTGTGAGTGTGTGCGTGCGTGCGTGCGTGCGTGCGTGTGTATGCGTATGCGCGCGCGGCGAGCGTGTGTATGAGCGCGCGAGCGTGCGTGCGGACGGGCGCGAGCGCGTATATGTGCGCGCGGGGTGATTGTGTGTGCGTGCACCTAGTGATTTATCAAGTGCTCCGCATAGCTACCTCATTTTGTCCACCACCGCCGTAATCAACCCGATCCGTTCCAGGGGTGGGGGCGGGGAAGGGATGGGGGGGGGGGGGGGGGGGGGGGGGGGGGAGGGGGAGTACCCCAGCTGCAGCAGCCTAAGCAGCTTCCGGGTATTTAGACCGGTGCACGGTGTAGTTGCCACCACCGTTAGGCAATCGTGACGCTAGTTGTTGACCCTTTTCCTGACCGCTTGCCTTCGTGATGTCACTATGGGCCAGAAAGACAGCACGAGGGGCCAGACTAGTATTGATTGATCACACGGATCGGAAATCTGTTGGCTATAAATGATCAGACCGGGGCTTGACTGGGTGGGGGGGTGGGTGGGGGGGGTTATGGTTTGTCCTTTTTCGTCCTTGTGTGTGTATATGTGTGTGTGTGTGTGTGTGTGTGTGTGTGTGTGTGTGTGTGTGTGTGTGTGTGTGTGTGTGAGAGAGGAGAGAGAGAGAGAGTGTGTGTGTGTGTGTGGGGGGGGGGGGGGGGGGGGGGGGGGGTAGTATTTGTCTGGTTTTGTGTTGTTGTTTTTGTGTTGTTGTGTTGTTGCTGTTGCTGTTTTTGCTTCTCCTTTTTTTTTTCTTTTTTTTTGGGGGGGGGGGGGGGGGTGCAGGGGGCGGGAGGGCGGGTGTGTGTGTTTGTGTGGGTGGGGGGGGGTGGGGGGTGGGGGGGTATTTATTGGTTATGATTGTTGTTGTATTAGTCTGTTTTGTATTTGTGTTGTAGTTTTGTTTTGGTCTCACGAAACGCAGCAGACTCTAACAGCCAGCTTTGTTGAACCAGAACTACTACTACTACTACTGCTGCTGCTGCTGCTGCTGCTGCTGCTGCTGCTGCTGCTAAAGAATATTCATCGACCACCACATCTCGTTTGGGCTCGAAGCGCTTCAGAATAGCACCAAGGCAACAACGAAAATGACAAAAGCGCGTAAAGGCACCAAACAACAGTGCCATAACTAATAACAAGTAAATACGACAGAAAATGTAGTCATAACAGACTCAACCTGTAACATGTCTGGCAAACGGGACAGAGTTAACATGTTGAAATTCATGTTAAACACATGGGTTTTGAGGGCTTGCTTGCGTAAGGATTTTAAATGTGAAATCCTGATGTCCTACGAAAGTTGTTGTTCTCTCTCTCTCTCTCTCTCTCTCTCTCTCTCTCTCTCTCTCTCTCTCTCTCTCTCTCTCTCTTTTCTCCAGACCACAGGACCAGCACAGACTAGCAGTAGACAAACGCTCGAAGGCAATGCGCGAAATACGCATTTAACCATGAGAGACAAATAGGCCCACGACAGACCCAATAAGAAAAACCCATGCATCGAAAATCCAAAAGGGGGAAAAATATTGGTTTTTTTTCCTCGGAGGCATAGAAGACCTCTAAAGAAACGTGAAGTGAGCCTACACGTGGCCTTTCACGTGTGATAATTTGCAGTAGTCTCCCTTACAACGCGCCATTTTATATATATATATATATATATATATATATATATATATATATATATATATTATATATATATATATATATACGACTGATTAAACATGATTTAAAAAGGCCGCTTAGTTTTCGAAATTTCCCAAACCACTGAAGTGGCCGCATGGATGCGTAACACTCGAACGGCTGGACCTGAAAGTATGTCCAAAAGTAGCCCCAAACTACAGATGCCAATGTGAAATATTGCATGAACACGACTGTACACGTTGCAGCAAAGTAATCGTACTCCCGCAGTTTGATCTGACAGTCGTTCAACGAACATAGCGTTACGAAGCATTTGGAGAAGCTTAACACGTAAAACTGTGATTTTGCTGAAGCGCTTGCGCCTCTTGTTTCTTCTTCTTTTTTGTTAAAAAAAATACAGCTTTTGCTGCCAGAGTTGAACTGCCTGGATTAACAGCCGACAGAAATCCAACTGATCATTCACACACACACACGCACGCACGCACGCACGCACGCACGCACGCACGCACGCACGCACGCACGCACGCACACACACACACACACACACAGACACACACACACGGCCTGTACAGCCATGTCTGTTGGTCACGGAAGTGTATTTGTAAAATTAATACTTTTGGACTGTTCATTTTGATACTTTCATTCCGACTAACCGCTCACCTATTGTTCTATATGCTGACAGACAGGTATATTAATAAACCGATAGGTTTATGAATGGTAACATATCGCCTGAGTTAGCATGTAGGTATTGCTGGCAGCTCGCAGTGAAAGCATGCACATGAAAAATAATGACATGTATGTCACTGGGTAGCTGCAGTCGTTTCATTTCAATACCCAGCGTGTATATGTTTGCAATTGGTTTCCTGGGTACATGTGCACTCACCTATACTGGTACGACACCAGCATATACACGTCGCCGGATCATTATCGAACATGTCCGTTGTCCTACTGTGATTTGCACCTATCCGCGCACTTCTCCACTGACTGTTTGTTTGTTGTTGTTGTTGTTGGGATGGGGGGTGGGGGGGGGGGGGGGGGGGGGGGGGGGGTCAACGTACGTGCCGTGGTTTTTCAACGGTACCGTCGTTTCTGACATAATGGTAGGGGTAGGCGACACGTAGTAATGCAGTTTGGGGAGAAAAGTTGCTGACTTCTGCAATGGTGTAAACCTACTCCCAGACCGATGTCGCCACAGCGATGGCGGCTTTTAGACTGAATTTAAACTTTGTTCGAGCAGATCGAGTATAGGTCTCGGTTATTCATTGTTGGACTGATTTTCGGTTAAAAGTTTACAGGAATTTATTCAAGATTCGACTGAACCGTGTGACAGTGCTGACTCTTATTTCGGTATCCGTTCCACCCCCGTGTTACCGCAGTAGCACGTAAAAGATCCCGGTCATTCTGCCAAAAGTGCAGGTGGCAGGTTACAGCTAAACACGCATACACCTTACGTATGTGGCTTTGCATGAAGTGACATGGAGCATGGTTGTATGGTGTACACAGACCTTGCGCCGAGACGGCAGCAGTTTCATGTGGCACCAGCCATGCCAGCGCTGTAAGTACACCACTTCGTGGCTATTCAAAAAAAACGCGCTATAGAAAGCTAGTCACTCATGTAGAATCGCATGCGAGCGCAGTGAGTCTGCTCAAGAGAGCGGAGAACAGCGCTATATAAGCGATCATCAATCAATCAATCAATCAATCATCAATCAATCACTCAATCAATCAAGACAGTGCAGACTGATGAGGTCATCGACAACTGATCATAAAGCTGCTCACCTTGGACGGTGTGCTCACGGTAAATTCATTACCAGTCTGAGACTAAAGGGACAACAGTAACTAACAGCTGGACAGATGTGCTCATAATTATTGTAATGCATTAATGATGTAGTAGATTACATTGAACACTTCTTTTTCGGCTGTCCGACGATTAAGAAATTTTGGAATTACACTGAACAATATATTCTAATTACTTTTGACATTCAGACCCATTTAACTGTTGTTGATGTTTTGTTCGGAATAAAACAGCATAACTACGGGAAGGTCAAAACTAAACGAATAAATCATGTTATATTAATAGCGAAAATGTGTATAAGTATGTACAAAAAAAACTAACGCCTTCCTTCCATTGTCCATGATATTTGAAAATCAGCCCAGGTTCCGAAATGTTTAATAATTATTGTGAAAAGTTTAAAAATGAAAATTGTGAACACTGTAACCAACGGAAAGAGGCATAGTGCGGGCTGTACATGTGAGGAAAAAAATCATACAAAGACGTGTGAATGCGTGAGTGAGAGGAATACTGTAACGATGGATGAATGTTTCTGAATAAACGCCCCACAATGATGTGCTTGGCAAAAACGAAGAAACAAAAAAAAAGAAAAAAAAGTAACAGCTGGCGGGAGCATTTAACAGAATACAAACAAATCATCCTAATTATATAAGACAACACTAAAATACAAACAGAACCAATAACATCAAAACAAAAACAAAATCCGGTATCTGAGGAAACACAAGGTACCAGACTGGAACATTCATTACTCCTTTTTTTCTTTTTCTTTTTTTTTTCTTCTAAAAAAAATAATCTAATCTGTTTGCCGAAAGGTTAAAAGTCCTGGATAAAAATTTCGTGTTGTGCGCGGTGCATTACAACCGCTGATGGTCTTTCTATAAAGCGAGATGAACGAACAAGTAACAACAGCGAAAACGTTGAACAAGAACAACGTAACACCCCTCAGACTGGATTTTGTATCGAGAACATCAGCCACTATATATTCGAGTGTTTAACACTCGTATGCGTGGGTTCAGCGCGCGAGCGTGTCAGCTTGTATGAGTATGGGAGGGCGAGAGGCCGTAGGGGGCTGGGGGAGGGGGTGGGGGTGGGGTAGGGATTGGAAAAGTGTGTAATGCGTGTGCCAGAGTCCTTCCAACTGCCTGGCTACCAGAAATCGGTCAATGATCACGATGGTAAACTCAGTTAGGCCGGCAACAGCAGCTGGCTTACCTGTAGCCGGGATGAATGCAGCACACACTGACTCACTTCACACAAGTCAGTTGTCGAAACACAGCGGCAGGGCTGAGAGAGCCCCCAAACACCGACCCCATGAAATATCTCTTACACTGCGGAATTCAAAACTAACAAATTCCTGGCAATGTCCACTCAAGTTTAGCCTCGTCAGTCGGTTCGCGGTCCTCAAATGGTATGAGAACGTGTGTGTGTGTGTGTGTGTGTGTGTGTGTGTGTGTGTGTGTGTGTGTGTGTGTGTGTGTGTGTGTGTGTGTGTGTGTGTGTGTGTGTGTGTGTAGACGGTAGGAATGAACTCAGTTAAGTATGCACTACGTTGGCATATCCTCATATCTGTTCATTCCGAGCTATGCCAGTGTATATATATACACACACGCATCCTCATACCATCTGAGGACAGCGAACCGACAGGGCTATTGCATTACGATCTGGGAGTGCAATTCAAGTTCTAAACAGCAGTAACATTCGGCCTTTAAACTGTGCTTGCAGCACACTGACAATGGTCAACGTTCAGTCACACAAACTGGCTTTTAAGACCGACTGATTCACCACCACCAACCTGCATCGGCTGAAGACGGAGGCGAACAGAACACCAGCCACCAGGCAACAACTATCCGATCTTCCGTCCGGCGTCTGAAAGCCTGAAAGGAAAAGATTACTTCTACCTCTCGTTCAAAGCATTTCTAAGTTTCCCCTGCACCGTACTGCTTTAGAACCCCAGTGTGTCGAATTCATAAAGCAAAAATAAGCCATGTTCTGTCAACAGTACCAGAATCACAAGGTGCTGAATATGGCCACAAATAACCATTTCCTTACCGCAAACTGCAATGGAGAGCATATGTGAGGGCTTACAGAACCAAAATGAACGAGTTGACACCCCTGAAACTAATTTTTTTGGTAGAATGAAACACAAACGTCGCACGAATTGTTTTGCAGGCAGCAAAATTGGTTAATTTTGAAAGTATATGCTGAATTTTAGAAAATCATTAATTTGCACGATAGAAAAAGGAGGGATTTTGAGGGGGGCTCCCTTAAAACGTCCATATCTGAAAAAAAGTAACAGATACAAAACTGAAACTTTGCATGTGGCACCGTGATTGTCTTTGCTATACACGAGAAGGAAAACTGTAAGGGCCTGTCTATCATAGTTCTTGAGATACGATATTTCAAAGACAGTTGGCAAAATGCCTGTTGTCGTTTACTGCTAAATATTTTCCCAAGTTTACAGCCCTGCATTTCTCTGACTAAAGCAACTATCTTCCAGACAATGCACTATCCCAAAAACACATGTTATGGACAGTTCATAAAGCAAACATAAGCCATGTTCTGTCATCAGTACCAGAATCACAAGGTGCTGAATATGGCCACAAATAACCATTTCCTTACCGCAAACTGCAATGGAGAGCACTTGTGAGGGCTTACAGAACCAAAATGAACGAGTTGACACCCCTGAAACTAATTTTTTTGGTAGAATGAAACACAAACGTCGCACGAATTGTTTTGCAGGCAGCAAAATTGGTTAATTTTGAAAGTATATGCTGAATTTTAGAAAATCATTAATTTGCACGATAGAAAAGGGAGGGATTTTGAGGGGGGCTCCCTTAAAACGTCCATATCTGGAAAAAAAGTAACAGATACAAAACTGAAACTTTGCATGTGGTACCGTGATTGTCTTTGCTATACACGAGAAGGAAAACCGTAAGGGCCTGTCTATCATAGTTCTTGAGATACGATATTTCAAAGACAGTTGGCAAAATGCCTGTTGTCGTTTACTGCTAAATATTTTCCCAAGTTTACAGCCCTGCATTTCTCTGACTAAAGCAACTATCTTCCAGACAATGCACTATCCCAAAACTACATGTTATGGACAGTTCATAAAGCAAAAATAAGCCATGTTCTGTCATCAGTACTGCAATGGAGAGCACTTGTGAGGGCTTACAGAACCAAAATGAACGAGCTGACACCCGTGGAACTTATTTTCTGGGTAGAATGAACCACAAACGTTGCACGAATTGTTTTTCTGGGAGCAAAATTGCTTACTTTTCAAAGTATGCTATGCTGAATTTCAGAAAATCATTGATTTGCACGATGGAAAAGGGAGGGATTTTGAGGGGGACTCCCTTAAAACGTCCATATCTCAACAACAACAAAAAATAACAGATACAAAACTGAAACTTCGCATGTGGCTCAGTGATCGTCTTTGCTATACACGAGAAGGAAAACCGTAAGGGCCTAACTGTAATAGTTCTTGAGATACGGCATTTCAAAGACAGCTCGAGTCTTCTCAATCAGTCGAGACACAAACCTGGCTTTCATTGAATCGGGTTCAAGAGGCCACGCTCGGCTTTTTTGCAGCCCCATCCAGTCCAAGAAGAGACGAGTCAGCGGGTGGGAAAGACTGAAAGTCTCAGCAGCAGAGCCTTAATTGTCACCCGCACGCTGAACGTTGCACGGCCGTTTTGGATTGCAGGCATGCACGCTCCAGGCTTCCCGTGACAGAGTGATAGCTTCCATCTAGCACGTGCAGCAGGTGTTCAACACTGGCGGAGTGCATTGCGCGGGGATGTGTGTGTGTGTGTGGGGGGGGGGGGGGGGGGGGGATGCGTGGGCCACGTGAATCAGCTCGGAATAGGTTTTACATCAGATAAGGAGTCGGCAGGCTGTTCTGTATACCCACTGAGCTTAGGTCAGTGCGTATACCCGAGTGGGTTGCCATCTCAGGGCCGCCACACATACAGCTGTTACCATTTCTCACAGTTTAGGCCTACTCAGACGGCCTTGATTGCCGACTTTCTCTCTCATTTGCCATCTCAGGGCCGCCACACATACAGCACCCCCAAGCCCTCAGACGCCTTTGCCGACTTCTCTCTCATTGTTCCCCCTCCCCCCACCCCCCCCCCCCCCCCCTCCCTTCTCTCTCATGAGTATCTCTCTCTCATTCCTTCCCTCGTCTCATCTCTCTCTCTCTCTCTCTCTCTCTCTCTCTCTCTCTCTTCTCCTCTCTCTCTCTCTCTCTCTCCTCTCTCTTCTCTCTCATCATCATCATCATCATCATTATCTCTCTCTCTCTCTCTCTATCATCATTATCTCTCTACTCCTTCCCTCATCACACACTGACACTCTTTCCGCACGCACGCACCCACGTCCGCCACCATGCACGCAGCACCACGCCGCACGCGCCACGCGACACACACACACACACACACACACACACACACACACACACACACACACACACACACACACACACACAGATTTAAATAATCTGTAGTGCCCCTAGAAAGCGCATGTTGTAGGGTAGGGGACGTTATCGAGTATTTTCACCCTCGCCGAGGCATCTGATTGTCTCCCTTACTCACCCTGGTCGAGGACCAAACTCTTGCGGATTATTTGTGTGGCTGGAGGAAAGGATGTCGCAAACCTACATAGACTTTAATAAAAGAAAAGATTCCATTAAGATCGAATTAGAAAACGGTCACCAATATCGAATTGGTTGGGGTTTTTTTTAATTTTATAGAGGGATGGACACAGCTGACCGTAACTGAGGAAACACAAAGATCGTCTTTGATTCAGGTTTGAATGCCAGCCGGGTCGGAAAGAAGGGTCGGAAAGAAGCGTTCTCCTCCCTCTGCTTGGTTTCAAGACGATATGCTCAGCCTTCCCCCTCTGCTTAGTTTCAGGGTGACGTTCTTGTGATAGGTTCAGAGTTCTCCCCACCCCCACCCCCACCCCGCGAATTAGTTTGAGGGTGACAGGTTCAGCGTTCTCCTCCTTCTCCTTAGTTTCAAGGTGACAGGTTCAGCGTTCTCCTCCTTCTCCTTAGTTTCAAGGTGACAGGCTCAGCGTTCTCCTCCTTCTCCTTAATTTCAGGATGACCGCCTCAGCGTTCTCCTCCTTCTCCTTAGTTTCAGGGTGACAGGCTCAGCGTTCTCCTCCTTCTCCTTAGTTTCAGGGTGACAGGTTCAGCGTTCTCCTGCTTCTCCTTAGTTTCAGGGTGACAGGTTCAGCGTTCTCCTCCTTCTCCTTAATTTCAGGGTGACAAGCTCAGCGTTCTCCTCCTTCTCTTTAGTTTCAGGGTGACAGGATCAGCGTTCTCCTCCCTCTCCTTAGTTTCAGGGTGACAGGATCAGCGTTCTCCTCCTTCTCTTTAGTTTCAGGGTGACAGGATCAGCGTTCTCCTCCCTCTCCTTAGTTTCAGGGTGACAGGCTCAGCGTTCTCCTCCCTCTCCTCAGTGTCAGGGTGACAAGCTCAGCGTTCTCCTCCTTCTCTTTAGTTTCAGGGTGACAGGATCAGCGTTCTCCTCCCTCTCCTTAGTTTCAGGGTGACAGGCTCAGCGTTCTCCTCCCTCTCCTTAGGTTCAGGGTGACAGGCCTCAGCGTTCTCCTCCTTCTCCTTAATTTCAGGGTGACAGGATCAGCGTTCTCCTCCCTCAGTTTAGTTTTAGGGTGACAGGATCAGCGTTCTCCTCCCTCTCCTTAGTTTCAGGGTGACAGGCTCAGCGTTCTCCTCCCTCTCCTTAGTTTCAGGGTGACAGGCTCAGCGTTCTCCTCCCTTGTTGCCCTTCGACCTCTGCCGTAGGCGACGCAGGTCTTTGTTGCTGTGTTCGCGCTGTTTGGAGCGCTATCAATTAACTCCCTTGTTTATTGATCCGTCGACCTCTTAACATAAAAACAAATATGTGAAGAGGCACTATCAGCCTGCAGATCTCTTTATTTTACGTGGAGCCCCTGCTATTATCAATTAACTCCCTTGTTTATTGATCCGTCGACCTCTTAACTTCAAAA
>JABMCL010003333.1:175000-262500 GCA_018857735.1 Alviniconcha marisindica | reverse complement strand
GCTTATTTATTATGACACAGACTGGCGCTTATTTATTACGACACAGACTGCATGTCTGTGTCATAATAAATAAGCGTTCTTGTGAACCTTTTTATGTGCTTGGGTGGTGTTTCAGTGTTACTTGAGAGTTCAGTGTTTCTGTATTTATTTCAGTGTTTATTGTTGCTGTCTGAGCAGCCTCAAAACTCACCCAACCGTGGCCTGCTGGTGGTGGTGGTGGTTTGATTGCAGCCCCCATCCGACAACGCTGCGCTGCCGGTGATGGTGTGGATCCACGGCGGGTCGTATAAAACGGGGTCGGGAGCCTTCTACAACGGGAGCGAGCTGGCCCAGAGAGGCGTGGTGGTCGTCACCATCAACTACCGGCTGGATGCACTAGGTGAGCAGAGTTCAGGAGTTGTGTGAAAGTCGAGGTGGCCGTCCTGGGCTCCGCGTCCTAATGTGCCTTATGGTTTCTGTGGACGCGGTAAAGCAACACTGAACCATGCTTTGGCATTGTTCACAGTTTGTCTCTAATATGTCAGCCGACATCCGAGGACATTAAGCTCCACATCATCATCATCATCATCATCTGGGTGAGCGAGTCTCGTCAGTTATAGTCACTGTTAGTCTTCTTCTGCATGAAGGTGTTGTGTTGGTCAGTGCCACTGGCATGTATGGTCGACGCGTTTTCTATGCGGGAGACACAAGCGCGCGCGCGCGCGCGCGCACACACACACACACACACACACACACACACGCACGCACGCACACACGCACACACACACGCACGCACGCACGCACACACACACACACACACACACACGCGCGCACGCACTCACGCACGCACAAACACGCACTCACGCACAAACACGCACTCACACACGCACGCACGCACGCACACACACACACACACACACACACACACACACAACACACACACACACACACACACACACACGTAGACACGCACGCATACACTCATAGGACAATCAATACACACAAACACACGCACACATGACTCGCGCGCGTGCCAGCACAGACGCACATACACACACTTACACGTGCACGTACGCATGCGCGCACGGGTTCTATATTCCGAAGAGAATGGAATAAAACACACACGGAAAGTCCTGGCGGGGGAATGCGCGATGCAAGCGATTTGTTTGGGTAAGAGGAATAAAGGAGATGTCCAACTCTAGTTTCTGAAAGCAGCCAAAATGGTGGGCACACAAACTGAACATGAGTGGAGTGAACTCCCATATCAGTAGTCACGTGCATATCACTGCTAACGCCATTCCTTTGAGCACAGTGAATGATAAATAAATTATTTGTGAACTCTTCTTGTACTTGTTTGTTTCTGTGTCACATGTGTCTCTTGTTGTTTGCCTGGTCTTGTTTCTTTAAATACCATCGATTTTAAATGAAAGTGCTATACCACAACAATAGTTACTGTGTATTCGCGAAGCGCGTGAAATGACTGCATATATAATGTAAAACAGTTGACATTTTTCGGGATTTCTTTATTTGCTACCGACGTATCACATCAAACTCAAGAAATAACACAGTCAACCAGATGATTTGCAAAGCAAGATCCAAACACATAAAAGGTTCAAAAGAACGCTTATTTATTATGACACAGACACACAAACTGCACATTTTCGGGGTAATCCACTTTGGCAAGCTACAAAACGACACTTAAACAACAGTCAAACGGGAGAAAACGATGAAAAATTAGGCGAGATTTACAAACTGGAGTAAGCACTGTGTGCCCCTTGATTGACTGACCATTGATTGACTGACCATTGACTGACTGACCATTCAGGGTTCCTGTCGACCCTGGACGCCGCAAGCCCCGGCAACAACGGACTTCTGGACCAGATTCTGGCCCTGAAGTGGGTCAAGGACACCATCGCCTCATTCCACGGTGACCCGAATGACGTGACGATCTTCGGTGAGAGTGCTGGGAGTAGCAGTATCTCTCTTCTGGTGCTGTCGCCTTTGGCTCAAGGTAGAGTGGATGTCTTTTGTCCGCCAGACTTGTAGCAAGTAGTACTACTAGCAATAGTAACAGGCGTGTCCGCGGTGCGGAGCAAGAGGACACGCTGTCGAAAGCCAGTGTTACGCACGACGGAACGTGGTCACTAAATCAAATGGATGGGTGACCGTTACGTGCCTGTTGGGCGATTCAGCGAAGCTGGTTTGCTAGAGTGAATGCGCTTTGTAATCTTTCGCGCAAGAAGTCGCGAGAGGTCACAGCGCACTTCCGGGCCGATTTCTGAGTAGGCGTTGCTTCACGCTGTGTATACCAGTGGAAGTTGAACCTAGAATCGCGAAGCAATACAAATGCCAATACTGTTGCAGTTGCAAAAATTACCGTGGAAAGGGGATGGAGGGTGGGGAAAAAAGTGTCTTTGCGTCGTTTTTTGGCTGACCAGAAGATCGCGAGTTCGTGCATTTTGGGGCATCCTATAGCAGAGTAACAAGTTATTGCTTATTGCCAGACGCATTATGACTACGGACCTCCAGAAATGCCTTTAAAGTTGGCAGTGTAAAATTCGCAAATCCACTGTCATCGCCTTCCATTGTGAAGAAAGTACGCACCGGAAGTAAAAGCAGCCAAGGGACTTAAGCGATGCCGGGCAAAAGTCAAGGGAGTTAACAACCCCGCCTGAATCGCCCAATAGACTTTGCGCCCGCCCTGAGGTTTCTCCGGAGTCAAATTCTCTGCAGACTCTGCAAAAGTCCTTAGGGTGAGACTATAAACCGAAGTCCCCAGTATGTATACTCATGAAAAAGATCACATAAGCACGTTAAAGAACATGTACGGTCCATGTCAGAGTTAGGTGGATTATGGAAACACCGAAACAACCCAGCATGCACTGAAAGTGAAGTTAGTTGGACACTATGTGGAAGAAGATGCAGAAAGAAGGTTGTGGTATTGGTGGTAGTGGTAGTAGTAGTAGTAGCAGTAGTAGTAATAATAATAGTAGTAACAGTAGCTTCCGCAAAGATTCAAGGATGTGTATTCCTTCAGCCTTTCTCTCTGCAGGTCTCTTCAGCAAAGTATGTCTTCTTTCTCTCTGAAGGTCTCTTCAGCAAAGTATGTCTTCTTTCTCTCTGCAGGTCTCTTCAGCAAAGTATGTCTTCTTTCTCTCTGCAGGTCTCTTCAGCAAAGCATGTCTTCTTTCTCTCTGCAGGTCTCTTCAGCAAAGCCATCGTGGAGAGCTCTACAGTTTATGTTCTCTCTCTCTCTGTGTCTCTGTCTGTCTGTCTGTCTCTGTGTGTGTGTGTGTCTCTCTCTCTCTGTCTCTCTCTCTCTTTCTTTGTCTCTCTGTCTGTCCGTCTCTGTCTCTGTCTGTCTCTGTCTCTTTCTGTCTGTCTGTCTGTCTCTGTCTCTGTCTCTCTCTCTCTACCCGTCTGTCTGTCTCTCTGCAGGTCTCTTCATCAAAGCCGTCAAGGAGAGCTGTATAGTTTATGCTCTCTGTCTCTTCTCTCTGTAGGTCTCTTCGGCAAATCCATCGTGCAGAGCTGTACTTATAGTTCATGCTCCCTGTCTCTTCGCTCTGTAGGTCTCTTCAGCAAAGCCATCATGGAGAGCGGCGTGTCCCTGTGTTCCTGGGCCGTGGCCTCATCTAAAGACGCCACCTCTCCTCTCCAGTGGGCCCACACCCTTGCCGCGGGGGTCGGTTGCGGTGACGATGCTGACCACAACAATGTGGCCCTCGTCGACTGCCTCAGGAACGTCTCTGTGGACGCGATACTCAACGCCACCAAAGCGATTAGCGTAAGCGTTACCCTTGTGAGGAATCGTACTGTACGGGTCGGCTGTGGTGACGATGCTGACCAGCACTACCCTTGTGGTCAGTAGTACGGGTCGGCTGTGGTGACGATGCTGACCAGCACTACCCTTGTGGTCAGTAGTACGGGTCGGCTGTGGTGACGATGCTGACCAGCACTACCTTTGTGGTAAGTAGTACGGGTCGGCTGTGGTGACGATGCTGACCAGCACTACCCTTGTGGTGAGTAGTATGGGTCGGCTGTGGTGACGATGTTGACCAGCATTACCCTTGTGGTGAGTAGTACGGGTCGGCTGTGGTGACGATGTTGACCAGCATTACCCTTGTGGTGAGTAGTACGGGTCGGCTGTGGTGACGATGCTGACGATGCTGACCAGCGTGACCGTGGTGGTGAGTAGCACGGGTCGGCTGTGGTGACGATGTTGACTAGCCCTTTGTGGTGAGTAGTACGGGTCGGCTGTGGTGACGATGCTGACGATGCTGACCAGCGTGACCGTTGTGGTGAGTAGCACGGGTCGGCTGTGGTGACGATGTTGACTAGCCCTTTGTGGTGAGTAGTATGGGTCGGCTGTGGTGACGATGCTGACCAGCGTGACCGTTGTGATGAGCAGTACGGGTCGGCTGTGGTGACAATGTTGACTAGCCCCTTGTGGTGAGTAGTATGGGTCGGCTGTGGTGACGATGCTGACCAGCGTGACCGTTGTGGTGAGCAGTACGGGTCGGCTGTGGTGACGATGCTGACCAGCATTACCGTTGTGGTGAGCAGTATGGGTCGGCTGTGGTGACGATGCTGACTAGCCTCTTGTGGTGAGTAGTATGGGTCGGCTGTGGTGACGATGCTGACCAGCGTGAACGTTCTGGTGAATAGTATGGGTCGGCTGTGGTGACGATGCTGACTAGCCTCTTGTGGTGAGTAGTATGGGTCGGCTGTGGTGGCGATGCTGACCAGCGTTACCCTTGTAGTGAATAGTATCGAGAGTAATTACTTGCAGGAACCCAGTATTGTCCCCAGAGGGAACAGGACATGAGACAGGTGGTTAATTAGGGCAGGCAGCTCAACATTGTGACAGTCGTCGAAACTAAAGCGATTGATAACATATCTGTATGTGGACTAATCTCCGCATCACACACAAACGATGTGCACTGTGAGGCCCAGGAGAAGGTAGGTAGGTTGGTTGGTTGGTTGGTTGGCTGGTTGGTTGGTTGGTTGGTTGGTTAGTTAGTTAGTTTTAACGTGCTGTCAACCGCACAGTGTCATCTCAGGACGATAAAACTCCGTCACAAGTCAATACACATTTGTGAGCCGGTTTCAAGTTTCCCCACCTCCGTACCCCCCCCCCCCCTCCCCCCGCCCCTCCCGCCTAATAAGCCTTGTGGTTTTTGTGGACGTTAAGCACCATGTTTACTTACTTTACTAATACACATTTCAAAACTCTTCTCATAACAGGCGATCTTCGGAAATCCAGGGGACTGCACTCGGTAAGAGCCTTCGGGCATGGACCTGTATATAAAGGTCCATGCCTGCGGGTGTTGCGCAGAGTAGGCACGCTTTTGTTGGGGGTGCAGTGAGCACGTGGGCAAGATGACGGATACCCGTAAACAAAAGGCAGAAACGGCATCAGAAATGTCGATCAAACACTCACTGCTCGCGGGGAACGTGCAGATCGGATAGTAGGTTCCCCCAGCTGGTAGTCTAGTATAAATTATAATAGGTCCATGCCTGAAGATCTCAAAGTCGCAGATCGGCTCTTCTCCGCTGCCACCTCCATTCAGGGGACTTCACTCTCCCGGAGTAAGGAAACACTGTCAAATTATCTTCGCCTGTTATTTCCGGAAATCGTCTATTTTGTAAACCCTTTCTCAAGTCAAATCTACAAACTCAGTCCGCATACGGTTGTTCTGAACGACAGCCTGGTGCCATTCATGAAACCCCTCCGTCGTATAACAGAAGACATCAGACTAGCATGAGGTCATAGTTATTAGAAGAAATCAGTTCAGGTGAGATGAGTATGAATGGATTAATTACCACCTCTGTGAGGAAGTGTGGGTTTTTCTCATCCCACACCGCCTCGGATCGTTGGCAAAATGGTCAGCAGCAGCATCGGGGGTGGATTAGAGAGGGTGCTAGGGAATGAGATCAGATTCGATCATACAATATTGTCTATTCGAGGACAGCAGTTTGAAATAAGCCTTCATTGTAATAGTAGACGGAATTTTGTTGTTGTTTGGTTTGTTGATGTTGTTGTTTGTGTGTGTGTGTGTGTGTGTGTGTGTGTGTGTGTGTGTGTGTGTGTGTGTGTGTGTGCGTGCGTCAGTGCGTGCGTGCGTGCGTGTGTGTGTGCGTGCGTGTGTGTGTGCGTGTGTGTGGGTGGGTGGGTGCGGGTGTTGCTTGTTCAGTTTTGTTTAAAATGAAATTGTGATCAACAGCCGTAGCAACACGGCCAGCTCCCAGTGTTGCGATTAGCACACACTCATAAGAAGAAGAAAAATATGTTCTGTGTGGCAGCTAGGTGCGGACACTCTAGTCTTTCGACCAACAGTGGAGACAGAGGTCGGTGTAATACCGGAAAAGCCCCTCAGACTTTTGCTCCGTGGTGCCGGAAGTAACATCGCCGCCATTCGAGGTGTCAACAAGGACGAAAGCACTTTGTTTTATCTGAGTGAGTTTTAACAAAGTAAGACTTTCCAGTGGTGTACGAATAACCTTCTCAAAACATGTGTTATGTACAACGGGTAGACGAAATCGAAATAAAAACTTTAAGATTAAGGATTTTGATTTTTAAAATACCGGTGCGGTATCTTAAAAATCAAAATTCTTAATTTTAAAGTTCAATTTTCATCGAATTTCGAAACGAATTTCGTGACTTTGTAAAGTTTAGCTGGTTCGAATATTTCCGCCCGGAGATTTCCCCGGAGTCAAGCGTTTTTTTTCCCCACTCGTCACATACCGCCTTCTTTTGGTGTTTGGTTTTCGCGGTTCCGGCACGTGTGTCGGGTTGGCATCGGCTGCACTGAAAAGAGATTTTGTTTTAAATTCGACCAAAAATCACTGGGGTGAATAATAAAAAATAGGGCGGTAACGAAACAGTTCGCTTAAGTCTTTTGACAATTAGTATGGACGAATCTGAATGAGAACGAGGTCCAGAGCGCTCGTGCAGAATCAATCAACACACAAGGGAGTTAATTAGCCGCGCTCGAAATACGTAGCACAGTTTTGAGGTATTTGAGAATGTACCTCTGGTGGACTTTATGTACCTTGTATTTACACGCATGCCAGGTGAGTTACTATAGTCGACTCAGGTCTTTGTTATTGCACTTGTGCTACGTATTTCGAGCGCGGCTAATTAACTCCCTTGTGTGTTGAATAGATATGGACGGTTTTGATTCAAGCGCGGTGACTCCTGTCTTGCAGATCTGCCGCTAGCATATTTCAGTCTGACGAGCACCAAGGCACAGATCCTACACTTTGCCCAGGTGCACTTCCCCAATGACGCCCACGCCGTGGCGGACAAACTCACTGAGGAGTACATCACCTCGCGCGGATACACCACCCCAGAGCAGTGCAGGACTGCAACTATGGAGGTAACAGCAGCAGCAGCAACAACAGCAGCAACATAACTGTTCCATTTCAGATGCGGCTGGCAGTTTATGATCTTCCATAATGCATACATGTAGGCTACTGCAAAAACTTTTTTTCTTTTCTTTCTGTGACTGTGATTTATTGTGACTTGGAAGTGGCTTGTTTGAGTGTGTACGGTTCTAAAGTTGGATGTGCAGGTGTGTGTGTGTGTGTGTGTGTGTGTGTGTGTGTGTGTGTGTGTGTGTGTGTGTGTGTGTGTGTGTGCGTGCAAGAATGAGATTGCTACATTAACTTTTATACACGGTAATTGTATTCTTGTGTCTATTTATAAGAGCACTGTAATGAATGAAACGTCACCAAGACAAATTATAATCCACACTCTATTGGCACCGGCAAATATACATTCTTGTAATCTTGTAACGCCACGACAATACCGATGGTGGTGGTGGTGGTGGTGATGGTGGTGGTGATGGTGGTGACAGTACTTACAGGATGTGTGGTGTGAAAAGAACTGGCGAGACTCTTTACCTCCATTTTTCCTTGTGCTTTGCTCAATAAACACAACGAACAAGGGGAGTTAATCAGTATTCGAATGACGTCACATGAACGCAACAACAAAGACCTGAATCACCAGCGGTAACTTTTTACCTGGCATGCGAGCAAGTACAACTGCTGCTCATTCTCCAGTCTTTCTTCTCCTTTCGTCCCTTCGTTTCATTTTTCTTTGGTTGTCGTCATCATTGTTCTTTGTTCTTTGGAGTTATCGAAGACGACCACATCTTCCATCAGGGTTAATCAGTTTGGTTTTGCTAAGTCGGGTCTCACTGTCCGACATTTGGTCCAACGACACTTCCGGCATCGACGCGACCTAAATTATGGTCGGGGTTTTTGTCATAGCGTATAATTATCGTTTGGAGTCTGGTTCCCTGGAGTTGAACTGGCTTGGGTTAGGACCCAGTGTCTGGGGTTTTGTCGTAGCGTATAATTATCGTTTGGAGTCTGGTTCCCTGGAGCTGAACTGGCTTGGTTTAGGATCCCCGGCAGTGTCTGGGGTTTTGTCGTAGCGTATAATTATCGTTTGGAGTCTGGTTCCCTGGAGTTGAACTGACTTGGGTAAGGACCCCAGTGTCTGGGGTTTTGTCGGATAATTCCCGTTGGGAATCTCGGAAGCCCAGACTGGAATGTGTCGATGGTCGACATCCACCTTCGAAAACTCCTGGACATGCCGGAGTGAATGGAAACGACCGAGCAGATACACTGGCGGGCAAAGCAACCCTCACAAGTGGCTTGCTTCTCGGAAGATCTGAAGTGTTGAGAAGCTTGAGACACTACCTGCGGTTACAAAGCCAAGGACATCACACCATTGATTGGCTGGAGGAGAGAGGCGTTGAAAGAGGAAGCGCTAGACGATCTTCCTTAAAAGGACGACAGAGGGCCATCGTCAATCAGACGAACATTGAAACCGTTTCAAAGGCAACGTTGGGGAAACTTCTGAGAAACGGGGTGGAGCGCATAAGGGCTCTCTCTCTCTCTCTCTCTCTCTCTCTCTCTCTCTCTCTCTCTCTCTCTCTCTCTCTCTCTCTCTCTCTCTCTCTCCGAGCGCATAGATACCCTCTTGAACTGAATCTGGTTCCCTGGAGCTGAGCTTGCTTGAGGTAGGTCTCTGCGGTTTTGTCGTATGTTTGCATTTCATTATTTATATGGGCACTTGTCGAGCGCCTTATCTCGAGGTGAGCCAAAAGCGCTTCACTAGTAACTAAAGCGCTGTACTCTGCTCTCGAGAAGACCCTCGGCGCGCTAGTCGTGTCCCACTCTGAATGAGTGACTGTAGCTTTACAGAGCGCGTTTTGAATATCCACCGAAGAAATTACAGCGCTGTTGGGTTGTTACATGGCTGGTGCCACGTGAAACTGCTGCCGTCTCGGCGCATGTTCTGTGTACACCATACAGCCACGCACCCGTTTACAGTGTTACTTTATTCGAAGCCACATACGCAGGGTGCATGTGTGTTTAGCTGTAACCTGCCACCTGCACTTTCGGCAGAACGACCAGGATCTTTTATGTGCTAGTGCGGTAACACGGGGGATGGGGGGATCATGTGAATGCGATGCTGTCTCTTCCGACGCAGATGGCGTGAAAGTGGCTCGGTCTCTTTGGTGAAATACTGTCGCCGAGATTGGAGTTAAGCCAATCAGCACGTGCAGACGAGACACACTAACTACTACTCTATCCCTCGCCAGTTTTATCCGACAGTCCACAACTATACGCTTCTTTCGGTGATTCACTTTAGATCGCCGACTGAAGTGGCCAGGTTGTTCGCACATGGGTGAGAGACAAAAACATTCCGGTAACTGTTTCAAACGCGTGGGTGCATCCTATTCTCTCTCTCTCTCTCTCTCTCTCTCTCTCTCTCTCTCTCTCTCTCTCTCTCTCTCTCTCTCTCTCTCTCTCTCCTGACGACACGTGACTCGAATAATGAACATCTGCTGAACCACTCGGTCAATCATCAGCCACTCCGAGTCTGCAAACATCCAGTGGCACTGAACTCGAACTCGAAAACTTTATTATACAAGGATTGTAGTTTAGGTTCAGTCAGTACCAGTCTAACGACTAGTCCTTGCTAAGCTATACTAAACAAAGTGCAGCATGTTTATTTCATGCACAGACTGTTAAGCTGTTCCCTGAGTATGAGTTCTGCTGTTTGTCTGGCAGCTGCTGACGGACTTTGACTTCGTCGTGCCCATCGTTCTGGAACAGCAACACAGCGTAACGAGGGCTAGGCACGCCAAGCAGTTTCTGTACCACTTCACCTACCGCGCGACCCACTCCACCCAACCAGCCTGGGCAGGTAAGTCGAAGGGGAGTATGGAAGGGGTCGATGTGGGGTGGGGTGTGGGGGTGTAAATGGTCGGTGAAAGTTGCAGGTTGGAAGTAAGGAACAACAAACGAGCCACAGCCAGAGGTTCCTGATTCTATTTCTTCTTTTCTTTTGGATGGTACATACGAGAGGTCGTTGTTATTCCCTCTCGCCTTCTCTCGCGCTGTCTCACTCAGACTTATAGTGACGTCTTAATCACAACACGTAACACATACGTAAAAGATCGAATGACGTACACACAAAAGAACACCGACAGAGCAACACACAAGTACATACAACAACACAAACACAATGCCGTGCAGATGCGGCACTCGGTTACAGGGGGATCAAGGTGCAAATGCAAAGAGCTAAGTAGGCATAGCAGAGAAGACACCACCACATAACAGTTGATGCCCATAACAACCCGTCGTAAAACTGTCAAATTACTTCAGGCCTTTACAGCTGATATTCTCTGACCAAAGACTGAAGTGCAATGACTAAAGTCACAACAACAACCTCTGTGTGTGTGTGTGTGTGTGTGTGTGTGTGTGTGTGTGTGTGTGTGTTGTGTGTGTGTGTGTGTGTGTGTGTGTGTGTGTGTGTGTGTGTGTGTGTTTAATCTATTGCTTCATATACGGTGTGCGTGTGTGAAAATATATGCTTTTTCTCCCGAACCTCAGAGCTGTGGACATGTATATTCTTGCGATAAAAATTTAAAAAAATCGAGAATAATTTTATGCCCATTATAAATTATCATTCTTCCTTACAGGAGTGACGCACGCCTCCGAACTGGCGTTTGTGTTCGGCCAGCCTTTCACCAATGACAGGTTTTTCAGTGCATACTATTCCTTCAGCTGGTCACCCGACGACATGACTGTGTCCCTCAACATCATGGCACTGTGGACCAACTTTGCTAAATACGGGTACGGACATTTAACTCCAAAGGCTGTTCACAGTATTTGACGGTGTGAGTGAGTGAGTGTGTGTGTGTGGGAGAATCAAGTTTGTATGCCCCCCCCCCCCCCCACCCCCCATTTAATCAAATGCCGTCGATTTATAGACTACACAACAACCAAACTTCCACTTTCCATGAACGTGCTCTTTGTGACTGAAAGAAAAACTATTACACACACACAAACACTGACACGCGCGCGCGCACACACACTGACGGACACGCGCGCGCGCACGCACACAAACAACAACTGAAGAAATCAGATATCAAAAACGCCTTGGCGAGAGAAACAAATATTTTTCTTCCTCTCGACAGGAACCCCACCCCTCAGGCTGTGGGTGGGGCAGAGTGGTCGCCCTTTTCCCTGGCCAACCAGACCTACCTGGAGATCGGATCCACTCTCACGGCCGGTCGCACCGACCTCATGGCTCGCCGAGTCCGGTTCTGGGGCTCCATCCTGGACCACCTGGGAGGTCTTGTGGGATAGTGTATGCTAGATATAATTATCGTCCTCAAGGTTTTAGTCAAGGACTTAGTGTATTTAGGTCCATGGGATAGTGTATACTAGATATAATTATCGTCCTCAAGGTTTTAGTCAGTCTTACTGTATTTAGGTTCATGGGATAGAGCGTAGGCTAGATATAATTATCATCCTCAAGGTTTTAGTCAAGGACTTAGTGTATTTAGGTTCATGGGATAGTGTATGCTAGATATAATTATCGTCCTTAAGGTTTTAGTCAAGGACTTAGTGTATTTAGGTCCATGGGATAGAGTGTATGCTAGATATAATTGTTTGGTAAGGTTGTATTTAGTCCTCAAGGTTTTAGTCATGTTTTTAAGGACTTGTATTTAGGTCATGTAGATGGTTAGTTATTAGTATCTAAGGTTGTTAGGGCCACAGAACAGTTGACCCCTTCTCTGTGTTCACCCCGACTTTATTACAGGATGAATAAACGCACATGGAATGGGTAGACTTGCAGCTACAGCACTGTCATGTGTGTGGTTTGTGAGTGTATTTGTCACAGTGTGTGTGTGTGTGCATGCTGTGAGCGCGTGGCTTGTGAGTGTATTTGTCAACCACAAGCAGTGTGTGTGAATGTGTGTGCGTGCGTATGTGTATTGTGGCCATGGACAGTATTGAACATGACAACAGCTTCAAGCAGGCTGAAGTGGAGGTCTTGGCAGCCGATTTTGATTAGTTTTTATACACAAAATTGCCTGAGCAAATGTTTTCAAAGTTCACAGACAGAGAGAGAGAGAGAGAGAGAGTGCGTCAAAACACAGAAACATTTTATCTGTGAAAACAAGTTTAATTACAAAGTAAAATTTTGTTCCAGCACATAACAAACAGCATACATGCCTATACTAAATCAAGATGATAAAAGGTTTATCACACGCTGTTGGGCATGCACTCAATCTGATTCATGCAATTTACTGAATGTGATATCTGCATCAAATTGTCCTACAAGCACTATTCTAAGACTGAAAGAAATATAACAGCATATATGATGTGTACATAAACTCACTATATTTGATGCTGTTCTAAAGTAAAAACATCAACAAAATGCAGGAAACACAATTATGCATTCAAACAAATGTGATCAAGCTACTAGGTACAGTAAAGAAAACTGACAATAATACATCATGAACTTATTCAGTCAACTGCATGGTCAGTAGTTTACTCCAGGAAATTGTCTTTCCTCAGTATATCGCACTACTTGTGAGTTTTCAACAAGTGTGGTCAGTTGTGAACTCTCCTCTCTTTCAACATTTTCGAAAACAAACAACATGGAAATGGGAAAAAAATGCACAGTTGCATTGTGAATCTGTCAATCATTTTATGCAATGATGAAGTTCACCAGTGCAATGAAGATCCCCAACACATTTAATCCTGTCCAGTTTCTGGAGCTGGTGCACAAATCAGGAGTCGCTGACCAATACACATGTTTACTTCCCTTGTTTCCACCAAAGATGTCAAACTTGGTAAACATGCGTAAACATTATGTATGCATGTCGTAATCATTTGGTCAGTGACACAGTGCCAACAGTTTTCACACAGTTCACAAAGCAATGTGGCTGTGCAGTGCTCGAGCAACAGGCTTTCAATGCCTGAGCGCTGTGCACAGCCATACTGTTTTTGCCATGGCGGTGTTTGGTCTGTGGTGTGAAGAAAACTGCAACTCCTTTGTAGATCTGCGCCAGCTGGTAAGTAGAGTTGTCTGCCTCACTGCTTGTCACACTGTGTGCTGCTTTGCACTGTTGGACAAGATTTTTTCTCTCTCTCTGTATGTGTGGTGTGTTTTTTCAATTACCGTTTTTTGTTTGCTTGTTTTTTCTTTCAATTTTTTCGTCTTGCTTTGCTTTTTAGCAGAAATATTATTTGTTACACAAATTCATAATTGTACAAGCTAGTTTTAATACTAAATATTGGTCTGGTATTGTTGTTTTTGGTGTGTGTGTGTGTGCGTGCGTGTATGCATGCATGTGCATGTGCTACATGTCTTCATCAGCAACATATGAACTGAAGTTGATGAAGGTGACAGTGGACACACAGGCAGGCAGTGACAAGACTCCACTCAGCAGTGCTGGCAGCTAGTCCTTTTTCACTGTAGTTTTTGGTAAGACAGCATACTGTCCTGCAACACATACAAAAAGGGAAAACCATAAATGACAAAGCAAAAACATTAGTGACAAATAAACGTTAAGTACAAAAAAGCTGCTCCATCATCCACATTGAAAGTGAAAGAGGGCAGTGGAAAACAATTCCATTTTATTTTGCACACACCATTTTCCTTTCTCGTACTGGGAATAATGGGGAGTGGGAATAGCTCAGTGGTTAGAGTGCAGGACTTGTGATCAAAAGGTCGCGGGTTCTAGTCCCAGCAGGAGTGGTGGGAGAATTTCTTTCTCCAGGGTCACCTTTCTGTGCTGACTCTTATTTTGGTATCTGTTGTTACTGCGGTAGCATGTACAAAGAAAATCCTGATCATTCTGCCAAAAGTGCAGGTGGCAGGTTACAGCTAAACATACATGCATCCTATGTGTGTGGCTTTGCATGATGAAGTGACATGACATTGTGCATGGTTGTATGGTGCACACAGTACATGCAGAGATGGCAACAGTTTTACGCTGCACCAGCCATGTAACAACCAAACAGTGCTGCAAGTATACCACTTTGGTGGATATTCAAAAATGTGCTGTAAAAAGCTAGTCACTCATTCAGTCACATGTAACAAGAGTGCAGCGAGTCTGCCTGAGAGTGGAGAATAGCACCAAATAAAAGCAATCAACATCAACAACAACTGTAAGTGTTATGAAAAAGATGTTATTTCTGTATAAACTATGTTTTCATAAATGGGCCAGTTTTGTAGGCTGAACCAACTATATTAAACTCCTTGGAGTTGTCCGTTAACAGCTCATCATAAAAATAACCAATGTAGTGAGGGTGCAGGTTTGTTATTGATGATGTACTTCATGGTCAAAGCAATTATGTATTTATTCATTTTCTCAATCAGCTTAAAAGACTTGTAAATTTCTAATACAACCTACAGCAAACAAGCATCAACACGTTGAATGTGCAGTGTTATGGTGCAATCGACACCCTGTGTTATAAAATTTTTTTCCTATTACACCAAAATATTGATTTCTCAGTTATCACAGGGGTAGTAAATAACTTGTGTTTTACACCTAGTCAACCATTATGGTTATATCAGGGCAACAGATCACAGGAGCCAGTATATATGCATTCAGTGCTATATGCATCATCGAACCATATGATCCAATACACATTCAAGTTAATACATATCCACACATGCATGCACATTTTCTCCAAGCAGACTGATTTCTCCTACCAATTGGTGCCAAGAAAATGTTACGATACCATGTTGTTCCTAATGTCCACTGATCATACAAGCGCATTGTTTTGTCTGATAAATCTTGCATTTTGATTTTACCTTTTTTGTTTTAATCCCCAGGAGGACCTCGCAGTGGGGTCAATCGCTGGGCAGGTGACAGCTGGCCTGAACGTGCAGGTGACCTCCCTCGCAGGCGGCTGCCCAGGTCAGGTCTTCGACGCTGGGTGATCCATCTGGGTGCTGCGACACAAAAGACAAAAAGGAGGCAAAATTATCATCAACACATTAACGCAAGTGGTGATCAGTGCTGAAGGATGGGGAAAAAAACAAAAACAAAGAATTACTACGTCTTACAGCGAATTTATTATCACTGTTTTGGGGTTCATGAAGATCAGAACAAACTCCAGTTCTTGGCTGAAATACAAACTACAATACATTATTCCTGGTTTTCAATGGAAATGCAACTATCCTTTGTAACTGAAAAGCACAGGCCACAAAAAAGGCAGACCGTCTGACCTGCTTACTATTTTATTACCATCAAGTTTAGCAAAGGCACAGGGGGAAGAAATGTCTCACAAAGCGTGTTTAATAATAATAATGGATACATAGAGTACCTAACCCACACAGGCCTTAAGCACTTACACATTCTTTAAACGTACACATTTTCTAAATTCAATGTATAGAGCATGAACGCACACACACACACAGTCATATATCAGGGCAAAGGGACAGAAGAAAATGTTTTTAAGAAGAGAAAGAAATAAGCCACAACAAAGGAAGTTCTATGATTAATCTGCAATGTCCAGAGAGTTGGTCTAAACCATCACATAATTACAATTCTCACCTCAATAACCAGCAAGCTACAGTCAGTTGGACTGGCCTCCTGGCAGCAACCATCAGAAGCCTTGATTTCCATCTTTCCTGCCAGCTGTCCAACCAACCGCATCAGATCTGCACTGGCAAGCACCCGCACAATGCTGATGCGACTCTCAGCACAGAATGCTTGAAGTAGTGTGTGCTGGATGTTGCACCCCACTTCATCCTTGACCTTTCCAGCTGCCGTAAAACCCTGCAGCAGCAGGCACACCATCACTGATTCTGGATCTCTGAAACAGTCGGGATCAATCTGATCATTGTCAGTCTGACATTAATGACAGTTAACTTGAAATGTTTCATTCAATTTTTCTCTTTTTTCCCTATCTTGACCATACACACACACAAAAATCTTTTTATCTTGACTTGAGAATGAACCAAGAACAAGGTAATGGGTCGGCAACTGAATTTTAATGCCCTGTTAACTGCAGAGGTCATGCCTGGACAGAAAGAATGGGACGAATTAGATCAATGACAATCTAATACCTAAAAATTATAAATTAAAAAACAAAGTTTTTATTTGGAAAACACCTGGTAGAGGCAGATAGAACATCTGGTGGCCCAAGATCTTGGGACCTCTGTAATCTTAGCGGTACATATATAATGTTAATTCAATGTCCACATATCATTTGTGCCTTGGTACAACTTAAGGGCAATCTCTAATACCAGTTTTCGACAAAATTTGGAGCAATATTTTCACACAAAACTGTTATTCAGAAAATAATCAAAAATACTCCTGCTCCAAGGAAAAGACATCTAAACGCTGGTGCCAAGCAAACAGCTGCACAAAAATGGAGCTCTTCCGAATGGAGTATACACGAAAGGGGCATACTGCTGAAGGCAGTCAAAAAGGTAGGCAGACTATCACTATGTCCACCCTTACAATGCATATTATAATACATGACATTTTCTTGGGAACATCAATAGAATAAATCTAGTGAGTGGCTCCACTCAAAATGAACTGCACCAGAACTGGTATTGCGTATGTAATAAATTTAAACTTGGCTACACCACACCTCTTGCAGAATATACCATAGCTTCAGCAGTCCACTAACCTTTTAAGTCTGTTGACACCATTTCTGAGCCCAACAGTCAGGCGTTTCTGCGCTGCTGCCTGTCGCAAGCTGGCCTTTAGGGCATGGCCTGGGGACTGTTTTCTGAAACATCAACTTCAAAATCAGCTTGACTGACAATCTTCAAAAGTCTGTCATTCTTTTTAAGTGTTATGCAACTTTGCAAGTAGTGAAATCCCCTCAAAGGAACTGTATTTCATATTTTATAAATATATAATAATATAGCCTACTCAAAAAAATGTTTTCTCTAACAGAAACACCAACAGCTAAGTAAAAGAAGTGATAATAAAAAATCCAAACTAAAGAACCAACAAACAAGAGAGTTAATTAGTGCTTGAAACATCACACGATCAAAGCAACAAAGACTTGAATCACCTCAAGTAACTCTCACTTGGCACGAGTGTAAAGTTTTTACATGGTGCATAAACTCCAAAAGAATTCATATTGTTCCAAAGGATTTCAAAATTAAAAATATAACCCCACTGATTTTATGTATACAGATTACAGAATACTACAAAATCAGTAAACAACAGAAATGTTTGTAAACTGTATAAACAAAACAAAAAATGTTTGTCAAGTAGTACTGTCTTTGAGTCTTTTCTCTCAACACACAAACACAAACTGCTGATGTCATAATATTAATAAGGGACACCTTATCACCCCAAAACTCAGGCACACCTACAAATTACACAAGATTCTTAGATGCAAAGTTACCCAGTGTTATGACTTATATGGATTACTTAACACCAACAGCATGCAAAGTACTAGATTAAAAAAAAAAAAATGAATATTTTGGTTTCAAACGTGCACATCCAGATTTGTCACCGTGACCTGCACTTCAAGCTGAACTGATGGTTCCATTCCATGATGTTGCAATATCACTGTGCTCATCGTGACCTTTCACCTGACACTTCAAGTTGAACTGTGACCCTGCCATGATGGTGCAATATTACCGTGCTGTTTCACGTGACTACTCAATGCTCGTCTCACTGGTTTGCAGATACTTTCCATTCTCCTCCCCGATCATGCAAACACTCCTGGTAATTCTTTTGCTAGAGCTGAGTGAAAATGTAAACTTCAACCGTTTTTTTAAGGAGTTTGGAGCTTGCTTGGTTCAGGCCATGCTACTCCCCCTAAGTATTTATGACGTTATGTCCTGGGTGAACACGAACCCGGGGCACTGCACTTGGCAGATTACAGAAAATAAAAAGAGAAAATAACAGAATTAGGTTCCGAAAAGTATCGGGTTTAGTGCTAAACTTGAAATTCTAGAATTCTACACTCAAGCAATAGAATTTAGACAACCTCCGATTCGCATTGCATCATTTTGAAAAGCGCCATAATGATCGATTCTTACCTTTTGCGCCTTTCCTTCGTAATGCATTTTGGCGAAGATTCCATTTTAGCAATTACGCAAGTCATGCTTATTGTCTGCAAAGACTTTGGACACGTTCGCAAGTGCAGGCTTTCGTCCTGGTTGAAATATTAGATTGCACAACCCTCGGACACACCTTTTCCACTGCTGTCTGTTGTAGAAATGAAACGTGTTACTAACGTTGCATACCCGCATTGCGTTGTGGAAATCCCAGTGACACTCGTCTCCCATTGGGCGACTCGCTGGACTCTGTTCTAAGGCCAGGTTTGATTGGATAGAGGTTAACCCTCTGGTGACGTCATAATAGTTCGTGTTCGGTCGGTAAAAATGCCGCATCGGCCTGACCCGATCGGACCCAATTCAATGCATGTATTTTTTTATTTTTTTATATTATTTTTTACATTATGTGTTGAATTGGTATATTTATCAGCATCAGATCGTGATATCATCTTCCGTATTTTCACTCAGTGAAGATCACAGTAGCGCTCAAGCTCCAAGCGGCATTCTCAGGCCAACTGCCGCTTTGCCGAGCGGGCGCCGGGCGCGTGGCTTGGAGCGTGACTCGAGCAGCGCCGCCTCAGCCGGCACTGCCGTCTACCACGTGGCCGGGAATAAAATGAATTATAAGCATGACTAGAACATGTGAGCCGGTTTGGCCTAGCGGTAAGGCGTTAGGCTGGTAAGCGGCAGGACCTTATTAGGGACTAAGATGATAAAACGTGTGAAATTTGATGCACAGGCTGCACGTTTTGTCACTCCGGCACGTTTTGTCACTACGTGGTGACAAAACGTGCCAGAAGGTCCACTCAGTCGCTGCACGTTTTGACACCCCTTCGCCAGCAACACTATAATCTGTCTTTCCCTTCGCTCGATGTGTGTGTGTGTGTGCACGCGCGCGCACGAGCGTGTGTGTGTCAGTTTGTCAGTGTACCCGCGCGCACGTGTGGGGTGTGTATGTGGAGCCACGGTGTAGTGGCACGGTGTGTGTCAGCAGTGTGTGTGTGTTCAAGACTGACTGTGCTTTTGTCCGTGGCAGCGCCGCGCGCGCGCTCGCGAGTGTGTCAGTTGTGGTGTATTGTGTTTCATTATCCCCGCCTCAATCAGTGCTAAACTGAAATTTTGTATTGCTTTGAGTAGACTGCGAGTCTACTGCTTCCCGTAGCTCTGTGAGCTGTGTGAAATATGACTATAGATATAGAGACTGAGTCAAAGCAGTGTCAGTGGTTTGATTGTGTGACTCAGTAGTTGTGGCATGTCCCGTAGGTATAATATCACTGTTTGATTGAATGACTGGTTGATGAAATAAAACGTAGTAAACGTGCGGACAGACTTTGGGTATGATGTTTCATTCTATGCAGCATCTAAGTTGTACATTTGTTGTTGCATAGTAACTTTTTGAGTCTCTCTCTCTCTCTCTCTCTCTCTCTCTCTGGCGCTCTGTCTTTGTGTCTCTGTGTGTCTGTCAGTCTCAGTGTCTGTCTCAGTGCGTCGTGTCTCTCTCTCAGTGTAGTCTCAGTCCTTCTGTCTTTCGTTCCGGCTTCACTGTGTCAGTGTTTCTCTCCCGCCTCAGTCTCTCTCGCTCTCGCCGCTATCACTTTCTCTCTCTCAGTCTCTGACTTTCGCTCAGTCCTTCTCTGTCTCTGTCTTTGATGCGCGCACGCACACACTCACACACTGACACACACACGCACGCGCACACACAAGTGACATAGACAATATCACACTGATGTACTGATATCCAAGTGGGGGGAAAAGGTACAATGCCTGCACGATTTGTCACTACCGCTTTAGTGACTCACAAAACGTGCAGGCATCGTTGCACGTTTTGTCATCCTAGTGACAAAACCTCGTGCCGTAGTGACAAAATGTGCCGCAACAGTTCTGCTTCCCACACATAGCAGTCAGAACAAACTGAAAATGTAATGTGTTTTAGCTAGTTTAAATAGAGTAAACTTGAAATGACAAACTGTACAGACCATTCCTTTTAAGCACAAGTTTTATTTGCATTGCGCTCTCCCAGCTCCATTCGGCAAACATGGCCAAAATGGTCCCTGCAATGTATAAATCCTGATCCAGAGATCGGCAGGACCACCGAATGCCCGGATTTACGTGACTCGACGATGCCGGCAGTGCGGCGGCAGTGACTGAACCGCCGCGATTATTCGGCCGCGCTGGGAGAGTCGGATTGCCTGTGGGGTGCGGCAAAACGACTCTGTCAGTCACGTCATTATTCAGACACTGAGCGTCCACTAAACGGCCACACAGGCCACCGGCTCATGCAGTCATGCCATGTACTGTAGGGCCATTGTCACAGCCGCCAAAGATCATGATACTGAACAGCAGTGTCGTTCAGAGCCGCGACGGTGGCAGTCAGTGCCAAACGGTGTCAGTCCGGACTGACTCTGAGATGGCCGTCCCGGCTGGGCTCCGTCCCTAATAAGCCTACGGGTTTCTGTGGACGTCAGGCAACAATCAACCAACCAAATTGTCAGTACAGGGCCCGGCTTCTGTCTCAGTTTGGTCAGTCATGTCATCGCGTAACAATGATCAGTGAAACTTGACCACCGGTCACTGAGTCGTCAGTGTCAGCCTACTGTTGCAGATCACAAACTACGGGTCACAGTCGGTAACTGAGAATACCGGATCGGATCGGACCCAATTGAATATATTTGTTAATGCATTATTATTTTTGTGTATGGTACATTTATGTTCTAATCAGTCAGTAAGTAAGTAAACATGGTGCTTAACGTCCACAGAAACCTTACGACTTATTAGGGACTGACGAGGAGAAAGGGGGGAAGGGAGTATGGAGGTGGGAAGAGAGTGAGATTCTATACCTATCGCTACACTGTCACCACCAGACTGACTTCTACATTAAGATGGGCAGCGATGAGAGCCATTTTAATGTTTCAGTAGGAAGTGATGTGACAAAGTCGCAAGACAGTGTCCACAAACCACAAACATTTTGAAGAGAAAGGAGAGCCGAAGCGGTATCGAACCGAGGTCCTTCCGCTTGACCAGCCTAACGCCTTACCGCTAGGCCAAACCGGCTCACTAAAACTTTGAGCTGCATGTGCCCATGGTTTTGAAGATGACAGAGCTCAGGAGCCGCTGTGTGAAAGTCGAGGTGGCCGTCCTGGGCTCCCGTCCCTAATAAGCCTACGGTTTCTGTGGACGTAAAGTGGCACTTCATCAGATGCTTTGAGACCCGCCACACTGAGAGCCCCAAACGGCTGTACTGACAGTTTCAATACGCACTGAAACTACTGACCAAGGGGGCCGCCGCCGGGCACTCAGTCATGTTGCTGCAAACGTCCACTTCAGTCCTATTTTCACTGCCGCCAGTTTTCCCGCCGGGCTGGCGGCGACTCGCCCGGCGGCACTGACTCGGACGGTGTCACCCTAAGCAGCGAAATCGTCCTGGCGGGCATTTTTTTTTTTTTTTTTAGTCTACAACAGCATGTTGTTTTCAGTCAACAACAGCATGCGCGTGTCAGTGTGTGCCGTGTGCGTCACGACGTGCGCGCGCGTGTCAGTGTCGGCGATCAGTGTCGCAGTGTGTGTGTGTGTGTGTGTGTGTGTGTGTGTGTGTGTGTGTGTGTGTGTGTGTGTGTGTGTGTGTGTGTGTGTGCACTGACACGTGTGCGTAAACCTTCACTGAGATTTTTATTTAACACATGCCGCAAATGGAAGCAAATCCAAACGGAAAAGAACCCAAATGAAACTTGAGTTTTATTGAACACGGTGTTGCTGTTTTCTGATCCGCTGCTGACAATTCTAACTGACGTGACTACTTCTACTTCTAGGTGTGCAGCAAACTCCAAGCATGGTTTACGACATCCTTCCTCGAAGGAAGAAGGTGCCGGAAAGCAATGCTCGGAGTGGGTGTGCAGTTCAGCCAGCCGGGTAGGCGTGAACTATTGAGTGTAAGGAAAGCCACCCGGCAACGTTGGTTGAACTGTTTAAACATCACATGTGAACACAGCTCATCAACCCCACTGACAAATATATTATCCCGTCAGTCCACGCGGCTTTTCCGCCGCGTGAATAGTTCAAACCATGGACCTATGTATATACTCACTGATAGGTCCATGATTCAAACCCCAAGCCGCCCTGAGTCTCTTCCATCTCTGTATCTCAGTGTTGAATACGTTGCAGCATCCAGGCCGCGGCATGGACCGTACATATAGGTCATGCCTGTCCATGATTTCTGTGGACGTTAAACACCATCAGTGTCTACTACCACTTAGGTATCTGGCACAAACGCAACGGTGGGTGGCCACAGTGAGAGTTTGGAAACTGTTCACAGAGTCGGCGTGGCCGACGGCTGTGGCCGGTGATGTCGAGATGGTTCCAGTCCACCGACTTTCGCACAAAGAATGAGTTTTGGTGTTGCTCTAGTGTGGCAGTGCTGGATGTTACACGACCAGTCCGGCACGTGAACAAGAACATTTTTACTGCCCAGCCCTGCGGCCATTTTAGTTCTTCCACTGTCGAGGGACCAGGGCGTTCTTTGTGCCGTCCAGAAACCCCAATTGTGAGTATATTGCTTGTCTTCTTTCATACGTTGAGAGAAGCCATAATTTTCATTATTACGATGTCATAACTGATTAAGCTATTTAAGTTTAGTTAAGCGGCATACCGCAAAGGTGACTAGTCACTGCTAACGTTATAAAATTTGCTTGGCGGCACTCAAGATTTCGCCGGTGGAGTGAGGTCCCCTAATCATAGTTATGAAGGGTCCTCGATGATTCCGACCATTGAGGCTGTGTGTGTGTGTGTGTGTGTGTGTGTGTGTGTGTGTGTGTGTGTCCCTGATGATTTACCGGAAACTCACACACACACACTGACACACACACACACACTCACACTGGCACACACACACAGCGGCGGCTCAGTGCAAGTGTAGTCTCTCTCTGTCAGTGACTGCCCGACGGTCATGCCGCCGTATGCAGTGCCAGTCACTCTCACTAGTCAGTCTCAGCCGCTGCCGCTGAACCTGACCAGTAGAGACTGATGCCCGTTGCAGCAAAAAGCTTGTCACCTCGGATGCACTGAAAGCGCACATTTTCGATCAAAGTGACGGTACCTTCCTCCAAACTCTGCCCGATTTGGTTAGGCCACTGACTGAAGGGGCACTCTTTATCTCCACGCCGGCAGCCACTGGGTCCACCGAGGCGGTCATCGCCCTCCGAAACTGAGGTTTGGGTACTAATAATTATGACTGTGGCCGAAGCAGCCTAGCGACAGAGCTCAGGAGCAGTGTGTGAAAGTCAGTCGAGGTGGACGTCCTGGGCTCCTGTCCGCCCTAAACCTACGGTTTCTGTGGACGTAAAGCAACACTTCAACCGAAGCCTAGCCGGTGCCGTCCAAGCACCCACGTAAACGTGTTAGACGCATCCACCCCGGGTAAAAAAGAAAAAAAGAAAAGAAAAAAGAAGTTCTGTCTCGATTCAGACCATGGATTGTGGTTTTATCATGTGCTGGTGTAGACTTTGTTGGCGGCTATAACTGAATGACACGCCTTTTGTTTTATTTGAGTTGTTTGTAACAAACTTACTACTGTTGGAGCACCCGGCGAAAAACTGCTCGTTAGTTCAGGAACTTATGACGTAACCATGAGCGTACGTAGTTGAAGGAAGGATGTCGTAAACCAGTGCTTGGAGTTTGCACTGGTTCAGTGCTGAACCTGACTTCAGTTGGATCACTGAGTAGACTGGCCGGATGCCGTTGCAGCAAAATTGTCACCTCGGCTGCACTGAAGTGCACAAGTTTTCGATCAAAGTGACCACTCAGTGTTTGCCGTTTGGCGAGTCAATCAGGAAAACGGTGCGGACTAGTCGATCCCGCCGGGTGGCTGGAATCATACGGTCGCTAGCGGTCCGAGCAGCGGCAGTGCCGGTGCCACTACTGATGCCCCGCCGCGAAATCATCATAGTAGTAAACATCAGTGATGCTTAACGGCCACAAAAACCATAAGGAGAACGAGATGGGGGGGAGGGGGGGTACGGCCGCGACTGAAATCCTGTGATAATTATATGCTTATAATTACACTGACTCAGCGGCGCTGTCAGTGCCGGCCGGCGGCGTACCGTACGGAGGCTCCGGCCGCCGCCACTGCCAAGACATGAGTAGCGGGCTAAATCTGGCACGATATGTCAGTTTGACTCCCTTCCGGCCAGTGCCGAACCCCGCGTCATAGTTGATGACCATCCCGGCCGGACTGCCATGACGACCACACTGTACCGAGATCGACTGAGCCGGGACTCAACTGAAATCAAGTGCCGCCAGCCGCCCCGCTGCGACTGAGTCGGCCGTCCGAGTCAGTCAGTGACACTGAGCTGTCGGGGCCGCCGGAACGCTTTTGTCGAGTTATTCCGTCCGGCGAATCAATCAGCGCAGTCGCCTTTCGGCTTCTATAGCCTTCGTGTACACGTACAAGCATGTACGACTGACTCTTACACAACATTATGATCCGGCATGCCGCCGGCGTGCGTCAAAGATCCCACGCGTCGACGGGCCACTCCGGCTGACCGGCCGGCTTCGGCCGACGATGACCGTGAGAACGGGCGGCCCAATGCGGGTCGGTGGGCACGGCCAAAAACCAGGCTGACACACTGGCAACGCATGAAAGGGGCAGGACAATCAAAATGATGCCTCTGGCTACTTGTGCGGGAAGAATCAGTTCAAGAGAGTTCCCCACAGACCAAAGACTAGGTAGGCCTAGAGCCTGCGCCGAAGCAATCACTGAGTCTGGCAAACTACAGTCACTGATTCAGAGATTGCCGTTGGAACTTTTTTTTTTTAAATTGTGAAAGCAGAATTGCCGAGTCCTCCATTATCACGCTGGCATTTACTCATCTCCGCTGCCAGTGGCCGGTTTTGTCTTTTCAAGTCGACTGGCCGGACAAAACCACCCATGGTAATACTGTAATTACATAATGACCCCGTCGGCCTTCTTTTTGCACACGTCCCTTTCGTGAACAAGGGAGATAATGCATGAAAATGTATTCAATGGCCCAAGCACTACTTCATACAAAATAGTTCCGGAAAGATTTGGTATCACATTGCCTACAGTGACTGCGAAAAAGTAAAAAACAGGAAAGTAGCTACATAGTTCATGTTTGATATAATATTTGACTTTTAGTGTTGTGATACTTTACAAAGGTTGGTTTTTGATGTGTCCGTCGATGACTTCATGCTAATGTTACTGCGCAGTTAGAAAGAAGATCATTCCAAACCAAAATGGCGTGGACACCAGAGGAGAGCGGGTTACGACAAATTTTACAGTTATTGAAAGAATCCCAGTCTCCTGATACAGCTACCCAAAGAGCGGTTCAGCAGGTATCTTCCTCTTTGATTTGGTTAATATTTAGACTTCGATCGACGATAAAATCTGTTTATCATGATAATGTGATAACCGTGAAACGGCTGTGACCCACGTGCCGTGAATTTCAGTAATTCTGGTTGTATTGTAAGAAGGCAGTTACGGAATTAGTTGATCTATGACTATGTGAGAATGAACTGGAATATTTTTTGTGTATTAAAATAAGGAACCAAAATATGACAAGTTATTGCTTGAATGTAATTTCAAGCAGAATAATAGATGTGGTTGGCTTTGAATTTTTTCCTCGGCAAATCTGCAGACGGTTTATTCCATCAGTGCTTGTGACATTTTTGCGCGTAAAGTTGGACCGGTTGACAGTGATGTGATCGAAACTGTTACAGTTGCGAGGTATTTGCTGCATGGGTACTCAAGCTAGATGGTTACATTTGCAAAATAATTTTGAAGTCAGCTAGCGAGAGAAGTCGACTGGCTGGTGTCGCCTTCGGTTGTAAGTAACCGTTGTCGCCATCTTGTCACCTTGTTTCTTCAGAAATCTCCACCAACTGTCTCAGTGTCATGCCAGGACCATGTTTTGAACACGGAGCCAGCAACGATTATTTGCCTGTGTATAGATGTATAGTAGTGGTTCATGGGGATGTGAATTGTGACTGGTTATGACAGGTGGAAAATAATAATCAGAATTGTTCCTCAAAAATAAAATAATAATTAAAATTATATGCACATTTCAAGTTACTTGGTAGATCTATGCAAAATTGTAGGTCATGACTCAACCAGTATATTGTGAGGCCAATGTAATTACAAGATTAGGCTGGCTTTCATATTACAGTGGTGGTGGAAACAGAAAGATTTGATATTGTAATTTGTATTACACATTTACAGATAATCATTTTTGAAAGTTCTTGTCTCATTATATTAAGCCTGGTCAGAGTTGAGTGTCTAGGGGTATTTTCATAAAGTTTGCTTGCATTCTCAAATGGGACGTCAGCAGAAATGATTCAACAGACTGTTTAGCTTAAACTTTTTTGTAGTTTTTATCAGTCTGTTGAGTGTTGTCACAAGATGACTTTCATGTGAATGGGTGTGACAATGTTCGTAATAAGACCACCAGTGGTGGGACTGGGTCTTGAAGTTGAAAAGAGTGAGATATAGAACTAGAGTCTGGAGAGTTTTAAAATAGACTGATCAGCTGTGTCCGGTGTGAAGTAATATGCTGGTGTAATAAAAGTGCATGAGGTGGTGTTGATCTTATTGCAAGATTCCCACCATCCAGTAATGTGTGCAGTCATGTTTGGTTTAGTTGAATGCAGTTTTTCTACTCTGACACAATAAAAGTACTATTTGCTGTTCCTGATACTCCAACAATATTTTGGTTGGGAACACCCCCCACCCCCAGTTTCAGTAGTTTTATTTATTTTGGACTACTGTTGTGCTTGTAGGTATTGCAAATAACAGGCATGGCAGGCATTAGCGATCAGAAACAAATTGAGAACTACTGACACAGGTTGGCAATTGCCCCTGACTGAACTGTGCACATGGCTAAAAAAAAAAGGAAAAAAGAAAAGAGACAGCTAAACATTTTGGTGCATATGTAGAAACTGTTCAGGGCAGATTTTGAACAGACACAACTGGCTTTGTGTTACATCAAAGCTTGAGTCAGTGTCCACATTTTTTGTGTGTAAACATTGACTTCACAGACAACTTGTAGTCTTGTTTCATGATCAGAATGGCAAAAGTTATGAAAAGTACGGGTTCCATTCAGTGGAAAGATAATTTTAGGGCTTTTAAAATGAAAAATAGGCAACAGCTTTGATGGGCTTTGCCCCCGGACTCCCTTAGTGAAAGGCCATTGTCCCTTGACCCCACAAGGATTGGACCCCTTGGGTTCTTTTCAGGGAAAACAATGTTTTGGTCACTTCCATGCCTGTTTAAAAATAAAAATAAAATGGAAGTGTTAATAAATGTTTTCTGATTCAGAACTATTGCAGTTTTTCCTGTTCGCTCTTTCAGAATCGGGGAGAACATAATCATGATAATGAGGCCTTTTAAATACCTACTTGTGTTAATGTATGTTGAGTTTTTATTTTATTTTACATTGTCTTGTCCAGTTGTGTTCAATTTATTTTATTGTATGACATAATCATAAACTGTGTATTAATTTGCTTTGTTCCAGCGCCTTGAAGAACTCAACAGATACCCAGATTTCAACAACTACCTTATCTTTGTTCTTACCAAGCTCAAGACAGAAGGTTAGTTTTGCATGACAGCTGTTGTTCCTATTTTATAATGTAACCCCTCTATAACCGTTTTGGGAAGATCTGATTGCCTTTAATAGTGTTATAAACAAGCATTATAAACACCTACGTAATTTCCATCCCATATGCCTATAGACGTCTAATCCAGTAATAGAGTATGTAAGCCTACAGAATTATGATATTTTTATTTATTTGCTTTTTGAAGGGGGGGGGTGTTGCTTTAAAAAAGGTGCACAGACTAGTAATACTGAGATTTTTTAATTTATTTTTAATGTATCCAAACAAGAGGAAGCAGAAGTTGTAAGAACTAATTTTGTCTGACTGCTGTGGAAGATCTGTATTCTCAGTGTCTGTTTATTTCAGATGATCCAACCCGTTCCCTTAGTGGCCTCATTCTGAAGAACAATGTGCGAGCTCACTTTGAGAAGTTCCCACCAGAGGTGACCAGTTTCATCAAGCAGGAATGCCTCAACAATATTGGAGATCAGTCGCCGCTGATCCGAGCCACCATAGGCATCTTGGTCACCACCATCGTTGCCAAGGGAGAGCTTCGTAACTGGCCAGAGCTGCTGCCTCACTTGTGTCAGTGTCTGGATTCAGAAGAATACAATGTGTGTGAGGTGTGTACTGCTGTTGCTTGGGTTCAGTACAGGAAGTATTGCTACTAAACTTCATCCATTTAAGCTTATCAAGAGAATATATTTTTGTGTGCATTTTCTCTGTCACCTATTTGGATATGGCACTTTTGTTTGTTTGTTTGTTGTAAAATGGTTGTTAACTTCAGTGTTGCTGCAGTATTGTTAAAACTTGCATATTAGAAGGGAAAGCTCCATTTCACATGGGTTTACATACTTATGAATCCAGTTTGACATGGTTCAGTACCAGTAAAAACAATATGTATATATATATGATCTACACACTTTTAACCAGGCTCATAGGTATGGTTTTCAGCTGTAGTAGGAATGAAAATGTAGAATGGAAGTGACAGAATGGAAAGGAAAGGCATGGAATTTTCAGCCAATCAACATGGAACTATAACTGTCGGAAGTAACATTTAAACCAGTCAGTGTTGCTGACAGGAGTGTGGTTAAGCAAGCAGTTTTGCTTTCAGACCTTTGCCAATCTATTCTGGCTGATGTGCTAACTGATCATCAATGATCTCAATCACTTTGAAAATATGTGTGTACTAACATGGGCCTCAAATCTGCATCAGAATTCAGATCTGTGCATAATAAACACGCAGTTGTATGCTGTCAGGAGCACTGATGCACCTTAGAGAAAATCCTGCACATGGGTTGTTGCAAAATATGCTGATCAGAGATCAACTGTTTGGGGGATGTACTAACAGGGAAAAAAAGAGCATTGATCATCTGGGGCTTGTTTAAAAAAAGTCTAGGCTGGCAGGCTTTGGTGGAACGTTGTGTTTAAAGTATAAGGTTGTTACAGGGAGCATTTGGAGCACTTCAGAAGATCTGTGAAGACAATGCAGAGACCTTGGACAGTGATGCCGTTGACCGACCACTCAATGTCCTCATTCCCAAGTTCCTTCAGTTCTTCAGGCATCAGAGCCCCAAGATCAGGTAATGCTTTAAAAAAGTAACAGAATGTCCTCCAAATGTGACACAGTGCTCGCACCCAGAAGAGAGTCATTCCTTTCATATCTGAGTACTTTGTTTACTACTGTTAATACCGGAAGGAATGTTGGCTCCCCCCCCCCCCCCCCCCATTTTTTTTTTTTTTAAATTATATTTTGCAACTAAATATTTGCTTTCATTTCAGTGTACTCTCTCTCTCAACTAGTATTTCAGCAGCCTGTTAATGCTACCTCAGACTACCTTCAGCAAAGTAATTGTCCAGCTTTTTTGGATGTAATCGGTAGCAAGTATTAACACACACGCAGTCCGCCCCACATGAATGCATCTGCAGACATGTACATTCAGATGTGTGCACACATATGCATCCACACAAAGAATGAGAAAAAAGAGCTGTTCGAAAAAACGTTGCAGAACAAAATCTTTTGCTTTTAGTGCCACCTAATGTATGACCTGATTTTGTAATTGTGATGTATGTTTAATAGTAAGCAGCATCATTTAAACTCAATTTTTGTTCTGTGCAGGTCCCATGCTATTGCCTGTGTGAATCAGTTTATCATCAGCCGGACACAGGCTTTGATGTTGCACATTGACACATTCATACAGGTAACAAAAGTTCAGCAATGCTTTTTTTTTTTGCTGATTATTTATTATTATTTTGTATTGTTGATGGTTACAGATTTTAGTTTGCTTCATTAAAAAAAAAATTAAAAAAATCACCAAACATGTTCCCAATCAGCTACATGCTGAATCCCCCCCCCCCCCCCCCCCCCCCAAAGCTGAAGCTGAAATGGGTACAAAAGAATCGGGTTCAAAATTTATGTATATGCAAACTCCCATGCTGATTTGTTATTATGCTTTGTTATTTAATTGACGTTTTTTTGGTTGTGTGTGCAGAACCTGTTTTTCCTGGCTAAAGACGAAGACACAGAAGTGAGGAAGAATGTGTGTCGTGCTCTGGTTATGTTGGTGGAAGTTCGCATGGATCGTCTGGTGCCCCACATTAACCAGATCATTGAGGTAGGCACTTTTCCTCCAGATAACAGAAAAGCGTGTGGGGAATGGGGATTCCACACTATGTGATTGAAAGCTTATTGCACAAAGAAAGGGGGGGGGGGTGCTGACTTGCTTGTAGTAGTACTTGCGATCAAAAATGAGTAGAAAAAAATAGTAAAAAGAATGTCCAGCAATGCATGAGAATTAAAAAATTGTTGCTTTTGGGTTGACTCAAGGACATTTGACTTAAAAATGAAGTGCACCCGGCACAGAAAAATGCAAGATTTTGCATTGAGTGTGACCCCTGCGCCCGTTCTTTGAGCTTTTTAACATTCCCCCCCCCCCCCCCCCCCCCCATGTATTGTTGATGAGTGTCATTTATCAGAACATGATGTTTAGAACTGTGCAACTTTGAAAGTAAAATCATGCAGTCATAAGGTGTTTTTGGTGACTACAATTTTTTGAAGTGATCAAAGGGGTATTTTGATGAAGGGAAATGGTTATTCTCTTTCTGTGTTATATTCAAGACTGGTATAAGGTGATAATGGAAGGAAGCAACAGTTTTACAATAACTGGTCATCCTGCTTCATGAGGATGTCTGAAGCATCCTTTATGCACAATGGGGTTTGTGCAAACACCAGCTTTTCCACATTTTTTTCTTTTGAACTGCAGGCTCCCTGGCTTGTAGGCTTCCTTGGCTACAGGTGTAGCTTTACAAGAGCCCTTTTCAGAGTCAGCAAAAAGGCTGGAAAAGAGGTCTACTTTTGTTTTATTTACATGTTATAAAAAATTGGTGCTTGTCAGTAAAAGCATTTGATTTTGTGAGTCATCTGTTGTGTGTATCCCACAACCACTCGTGACACTTCGGTGATACAGTACTGTGAACTGTTTTACCTTCTTGGTTTGCAGTACATGATGGAGCGCACCCAAGACAATGATGATGGTGTTTCCCTTGAATCCTGCGAGTTCTGGCTGTCACTAGCTGAGCAGACGGTGTGCCGTGAAGTTCTTGCGCCATACATCGACCGTCTCCTGCCTATCTTGGTCAAGGGCATGAAGTATTCAGAGATTGACATCATTCTGCTCAAGGTAAACCCAGCAGTCAGTTGCTTGGACATTTGTAAGCATGTTTTGTTTCTTTTTAGCATTCCAAGGATAGTTGTGGCTGGTGTATGTTTTTGCTTTTGAAAATAGCCAAAAGGGCTGTAGAGCTTGGAGCATAAGTTTGATCAGCATTGATATTGCAATTAAAATACAGTAGCTGACAAAGGTAATGGCTCAGTTATTTCTTCATGCTATTTTCTCAGTATGTCCTGAAACATAGGTGAGTAGATAAAACGTAACTGGCCAAAGGTAGCTTGAACAGACAGCGCGATGCAGAAGAACACAAAATTTGATTATATAGGAACTTTGAACCTGCAGCCTTCTGTAAAGAGGATGCTGCTGCCAAAACTGGGTGTGAAATATGACGTCTGTGTTGCTAACCAGAGTTTTACAGCTTAATAGTATGGTGTGTTTAGTGTTACTGATAGTTTCCATATGCATTTCAGGGTGATGTTGAGGAAGATGAGATGATTCCAGACAAGGAGTCTGACATCAAGCCTCGGTTCCACAAGAGCCGTACGCACAGTCAGAAGTACCAAGAGGGTGCTGAGGAGGTACCTATAATGATTTTTTCAAGTGTGTGGTGGTTGAATTTTGTTCTGATACCATTTTGTAAATTGTGCATGGTAATGTTTTTTTTATTGTTATTAAGAAGCTTATTCGTGTATGTTAACATTGTTTGCTGTACATTTTTCCATGTCTTGTTAACTGAAAGTTATAAGAACCTGATGTAACAGCCCTCAGTAACAAAAGGCATTAAAAAAAAACATGTTCCTCTTAGAAGAACTTGTTGCAAATCCTCAGTATTGAAGACCCTGAATATTATATGCCTGCCCTCAGCTTGTTGCGAAGACAGAAGGCTTTATTTTTACAGGTTCACAGGCATTGTCATAATCACTTGTTTTCTCTCAGTTTACACATTGATTATGATTGTCTGTTTTTTTCTGTCAAGGATGGAGAAGGCTCTGAGGATGGTTTTGATGATGATGACAGTCTCTCGGACTGGAATCTCAGTAAGTACACAGTTTGTTCGACAACAAAAGTCAAAAGAGTTCTAGTTTTTTTATGGTAGAGAAACAGAGGTTTACTGTCGTCCTCAGCTGCAAAACTACTATTTATGTCATTTATTCTTCAAGCACAGTGATGATGGTAAGTGTATCACTTAAAGATGTTCACTAAGATCTGTAGATGCAGTTGTGATCATAAACTGTTCTGGAGCTGTAGATGGTGTAGAAATGAGAAAAGCTTTTTCTTCTCTCCACAGGAAAGTGTTCAGCAGCTGCTCTTGATGTCCTGGCCAATGTGTTTCATGAGGACATACTCCCAGTGCTGCTGCCCATCTTGAAAGAGACTCTCTTCCATGCTGAATGGGAGATCAAGGAATCTGGCATCCTGGTTCTGGGCGCCATTGCTGAGGGCTGCATGAATGGCATGGTTCCCCATCTTCCTGAGCTGGTGCCCTACCTCATCGGCTGCCTGGCTGACCGCAAGGCCTTGGTAAGGTCCATCACCTGCTGGACCCTGTCTCGCTACGCTCACTGGGTGGTGGGCCAACCCCATGACCTCTACCTCAAGCCTTTGATGACCGAGGTAAGACTGTGTGCATGGTTGGTGAATAGAGGAATTATTTTGTGTGAATATTAATGTCTGAACAGTTGTGGATTTGCAAGGGTCATTCTTTGAAAGAGAGAATTGTACATTTTGGACAGATTTGTGAAAAAGGTTAAGCTTCAGGGGCCACCCCACTTAACAACCTGCAGGAATGTCTGTGGACCCCACTGGAGGTCTTTGTGGCCCCTAGAATCCCAAAAGTCTGATTCAATTTGCATTGCACATTGATTCTGTGATAAAGTTGGGAGAGAGGAATTAAAAATGATATATGCTTCATTCAGCATAATTATGAACAGAATAATAATAAAAAATCCTCAAAGTCTGTTGTTAACAATTAAAAAAACATTTAAGCAAAAGCCTGTGTTTATGGCTGCTGTGGTCCCAGAACATGCATCATCAAGTTCTCCTTTAGGTTTTTAGTCACAGTTGAAATTGACTGTTTATGTCTCGATGGTAGCAAACATCTATGGTTACATTACTTCCCCCTTATTTCTTTGTGCATTTATCTTGTTGCAGCTGTTGAAGCGTGTACTGGACGGCAACAAGCGTGTGCAGGAGGCAGCCTGCTCGGCATTTGCCACCCTGGAGGAGGAGGCTTGCACAGAACTGGTGCCCTACCTGGGATTTATCCTGGAGACCCTGGTCTTTGCTTTCTCCAAGTACCAAGTAAGACTGGCATGGGTGCTCAAATTAGACTAGTTGTAGCAGTTGCATGTAATGCTGAAATTATAGTCAGTCGGAAGATTCAGTGCCTCTTGATGTTTTTGGGAGAGAAAAGAAAGACGATGCTCTTGATGTTTTCAGGAGATGCATATTGCTTTTGCTTTATATTTTGAACTAAATATCAGATTCCAGTCTTTGTTGATTAACTTTGAACAGTGCTGTCGTTTGATCATGAGCTTGTTGATGTAGTAATAAAGTTGCTGTTTTTGTTGTGTTTTGCAGCACAAGAACTTGTTGATTTTGTATGATGCCATTGGAACTCTGGCTGACTCAGTGGGACATCACCTGAATAAACCAGTCAGTTGCAGCTCTCTCTCTCTCTTGTCACGTCAATCCCTCTCTCTCTTGTCATGTCAATCTCTCTCTCTCATCATCATCATCATCATCTCTCTCAGAGTCCTTCCCTCATCACACACACACTCTCTTTTGCACACGCACTCACCTACACACACACCCTTACGCACGCACACACACAAACACACACACACATCTCTCTCTCTGACCCACACATTAAAGATACAGGAAAATGTTCAACCTGATAGTTTGTAACATGCACAGCAATGATGAGAACTAGAACTCTCTCTTACTGATTTATCATTGAGGAAAAATCACATTTTCTGATGCTGTGCTGGATTCATAACAGGTTTTCAGGCGGTTTACATTGGATTGGTCATGAAGGGAGATTTTCAGTATTGATATATTTTGTCCCTTTGCAGGAGTATGTCAACCTGCTGATGCCACCACTGATACAGAAGTGGAACCAGCTGAAAGATGAGGACAAAGACCTGTTTCCTCTTCTTGAGGTAACTGCTATGCTTCACACTTTCTTGTTGTTGAACCCTCTGTGTAGGAATAAATATGATGTTTGATTTGTCTTTGCAAAATTACAGAACAGGTTCCACTATGGTCTTGTTCTATTTGTGGTTTGGAACATTGTTCTTGAAAATCGTTTTAATTTCGATGAAAGTACCAATAAATGCAAGCAAGTGGAAGTGATCCAACCCCAAAACATTTACTCATATTTGAATACAATAGTGTGTCACCCAAAGATGTATTATTTTCAGTGTCTGTCAAGTGTTGCAACAGCCCTGCAGTCTGGCTTCTTGCCCTACTGTGAACCTGTCTACCGCCGCTGTGTGCACCTAGTGGAGCAGACCCTTAACCAGAACTACGTGAGTTCTGCACACTGGAGCCTTCTTGCCTTTGTGTGGCCGCTGCATGTTGTTAGGTCCACTTTGCTGTTACTTTTCATCAGTAGTTTGGATTTCAAGATGTGAATAAAGAGGTTGCTTTGAAGAAGAAGAAAAGTACACTTTGCTGGGATGTTTTATGGTTGCATTATACACTATATATAGGGTCACCTCACACATTCAGAATTCTTTTACACCACTTCCAAACGAGTCGCTGAATCACAAGTTTGTCTAATTCACTGTTACAGCGCTAAAAACTATCCATCGATATGTTGGTGCAAAAAAACATGTTTTGGTACCTATTTATATTTTGTAGGCATTCACCACGGGCACCTGCTTAAATTGCTTGTGACTATGAGCTGGAAGGCCCAAACTTTATCAGTTTGAATGAAAAGAGGATATTCAGTCGGTGCTCATCTGGTTGGTTGTGTGTGCAGGCCAATTTGTCCCAGCCAGATCAGTATGACCCTCCAGACAAAGACTTCATGATTGTGGCTCTGGACTTGTTGAGTGGGCTGGCAGAGGGCCTGGAACACCACATCGAGACTTTGGTGGGCAACTCCAGCATCCTCAAACTGCTCTACCAGTGTATGCAGGTAAGCTGGGAGTTTCTGCCTGGATACTCTGCTCCCTCCCAACAACAAAATTTGATTCCAGTAAATCTCACCCTCCACCCCACCTCATTCTATCTATCTGTTTTTCTAGCTCTGATCAGTCCAGAAGAGTGGTATGGTAGTGCATCATCATGAGACATAAAAAAATGGGTTGCTATCCTCAGGGTGATAGTAAAGTTGTAGGGGGGGGGGGGGAGAGGAGGATTCAGGCACCTACACATTGGAACTGTGTGAAATGCACTGGGGAATTGTTTCAGTAATAGGAAACAGAATCATGTGGGTTCTTAGTAGCTCTCAGATGCCATGCAATTGATGCTCTGCTCCAACACCTGATATTTAACGGAAATTGTTTATTTCCAGGATCCGATGCCAGAGGTTCGACAAAGTTCATTTGCTCTGCTGGGAGACCTGACCAAGGCCTGTTTCCAACACGTGCGTCCTTGTATTGGTAAGCTGCATCTCTTAGCGTACAGTTTCTGTCTACATAATGGAATCAAGGAAATATACTTTGGAGGCTTGTTATTTTGAAGGATTTGGGATCTCAAAGAGAAAGAGCAGCAACAACTACAAAATATTAATCTGGAAATTGAGGATGAGAATGTGCCTGAATGGGGAAATTGACGGAGGGTGAGAATGTTCCTGAGTGGGGAAATTGACTGAGGGTGAGAATGGTCCTGAACCAGGTGTGATGACAGAGTATCCACTTTGACACAAGATGACAGTTGTGGTTGTATTCGTACTGTCTGATTTGGCTAATGCAATTTTGTATATACTTTGTATGTGTGATATATTTGTATGAGATACCTGTTGTAAGGTTTTCATGGTGTTTTTCTGCTTGCATTAATCAGGTGTCTATTTGCACTTGCACAAAAAAGTTTGAGTTTAGGTCATCATCCATGTTAAAATCCCTATCCATCAATGTGGCTGGCAAAAACTTGTTTAGATGTTTGTATGTACTGGCTTGAAAAATATTAAGAGTGGTAGTTATATGACTTACTGACCATTCTCTAGTTATACAGACCTTGACTTTAAGATCAGCAGTAATAAACAATTGACACTATAAAAAATTTTTATATATAAAATTGATTGCACTTCTTTTTGGGTAGTAATACCAGTGGCGTTTGTTTCTTCCTTTGTTTTCAGGGGACTTCATGCCGATTCTTGCAGCCAACCTGAACCCCGAGTTCATTTCTGTGTGCAACAATGCCACCTGGGCCATTGGTGAAATCTCGATCAAGATGGGTAGGTTTGACTGGAGTGTGATACTTTTCCTGCATGAGGTGAATATACTGTATGTTGGGGATGATAATGGACAGTGTGGTTTGGTTAAAGAAATCAGCCTCAGTGATTGATATAGAAAGTTTGGTATATAGAAGTCAGGGTGTGTCCCCTACTCCTTTTGCTTGTCGGGGATCAAAAAAACTTGCATTTTGCAAAATATTTTTTATCATGGATGACCTCCAGAAACCGGTATTTTCCTTTTCATTTCCAATAAAGATGCATAGTTCAGCTGTTAACCATACTGACAAGAGTAGGCAGCAATGTGAATTAAAAGTAAGGAGAATTAGAGGAGTAACAGCTCTGCAGCTGGAGAACAGCTAACTCTATATACAGAAAGTGCAATGGTTTGGAATGCTTGATTATGAAGTGATTTATATTCAAAAACAATTATGACCCACTTGATCACTAAATTGAATTGGCCATTTTTATTGGGAGACATTAAGCAGTGTAGCTTGTGTGCCATTCTGAAACAATTACATTTTAATTTCATTGTAGTTTATGTTAATTACTCTTTTTGGGGTGCAGGTTTGTGAAGCACTAACAAAATGGACATTAAAATCATAACGGTAGTAATATGAAGCACATCAGTAGCTGCATAGTTCTTGAGTGGATACAATGTGATGGTTCCAGACCAGGTCTGCAAGGAAAGAAAATGTATTGAGACCACTTTGATTTCCAGGTGTGATGACAACCTCCCACCTTGACCTGTTTAGTGAGAGTTGTGGTATTCGTACTGTCTGACCTGGCTCATGTCTCTAGTTCTGTGACTGATGCTGTACGCAGTTAAGTCTCATTGTCCATTGCGTCAGTAGAGGCTGTATTGGGTGGGATTTTGAATAGTTTATGTGTTAGCTTGGTATTGACTGCAGGGGCTGACATGCAGGCCTCGGTGACCATGGTGCTTGGCCCTCTGGTGGACATCATCAATCGTTCCAACACGCCAAAGACTCTGTTGGAGAACACAGGTGAGTTGTACGCCCCGCCCCTATGCGCCTTTCTGGCCTGGAGCGTAGGAAGACTTCACATGGTCCAATGGCATGCCCCTTTTTTTTGGCAGATCAAAGAAGTAAAGCCCCTATCCCATTCATGTTTCACAAATCAGCTGAAGTGACCAGACACCTCAGCTTTAGCTCTGGTAAGACTCCAGAATTGTGGAGCTTAGCATCTTGCAAAACACACATGCACACAAAACAACAACAGGAGTATTAAAAAGCAACGAAGACAGAAAAGATCTATAGGCAATTGGGCATAAAGTCCTGTTCCCTTTAAGAAAATTACAGACTGAATTGTCTTCATGGTTGCACAGATCCTTTTCCTCAAGTCATCACACTAGAAAGGAAGTGTTGAGTTTGAAATGATATTAAAGTTGTGGAATTGTCCAAAGATGTTGAAATTATTCAAAATGGATATTTATTTGCATGTAAATCAAGTTGAAAAGACTAGAAGCGCTTTCCCTGGCTACATTGTGATCAGTATACACCATCTTGTCAGATACGCATATTTGTACAATGCATATGTTTTATTTTACTCTTGTATGGTTTGTTTTTGTTCAGGCATACTTTTACAATTTATTTACTTTTATCTAGTTCTCTCTCAGTCTCACCCCCACTTTGTGCAAAGAGCCATAATGTCACTGTCGTTTCATGTTTGTTTTGTAATATGTTTCGATGTCCAAGTGTTGAAAACACACCGCATAAGTTTGTGTTCAATTATATGTTTTGTCATGTCTGAGTATGACCGTTGTTGTACTTTGAAAGTGTTCAGCTAATTATTTTTGAAGGTGAAAAAATTCAACAAAAAATAAGGCAGGAAAAACATATTGCTGCTGTACATGAAATTCTAGTTTGCTGGTTGGGTGGAACCATGAAAGTTGCTGGGTGTGTGTGTGTGTTGCACTTGGTGTCTTATGGCATATTGCGTGGAGGGGAAATACACAAATGCATTGCAAGTTAAATGAAATAAGTATTATGTGCCATGTGGGATTTTGTGGATGCACGAAATATCATTTGCTTTGAGAAATCTCTTTTAGTCTTGTTGTTTTGTATGTAGTTTGGGAAAGTGCAGTAGGTAAAGGTGCCATATGAAGTCTTCAAAATTTAATTTTTGGGGGATAGATTTTTTTTTTTTTTTTTTGATGTTGTGTATCCATGAATGCATCACCAAAAAGTGAAAAGAAACCAGCTAACATGATAAAATGACTTAGAAGATGAGGGAAAAAATCAGAGCTCAGTTTTGAAATGCAGATACTTGTGTTTAGTAAATAAATTTTTCATCAGTCAGGGCCAGCGCTTGAGCTTTTGGTAGAAAGCTTAGACAATGTGGGGAGGGTGATACTTAGCTTATAGCAGACTACATGAACATGGTCTACATGGCCTAAATATTGCCTGTAGAAAAATAAGATGACAAAAAATAGCAAAATAAACTGAGGATTGGGAAGGTCTGGTTTCCTCAAATATGAGATGGACTACTTTAAACCCAAGCAAAGCAAGTGAAATGCAGATTATTGATTATGCATGAAGAATGGCTAGATTTGTGTGATGCATTCATGTGACTGATTGATTGGAAGCGGTTTTCCTTGTTTTCAATGCATTTCTGATGTTCTTATGTTGATGATGTCATGAATGGCCACTTTTAAGTTGGAACTTGAAGGGCTGCTCGGGGGCAAAAAGATAGGATGTGAAAATTGCTTTGTAAGTAGTTCTTTTGGATGTTGTCTTTTGTGTTGTGATTTTTTTTTCTTTGAGTCTGCTGCAGATGAATTGCTGAGGAGGAAAAGGGGTTGGGGTATGGGCCAAGTGTGTTCTGTAGACAAAAGAACAAACACTTTTGTGTACAGCAGCATCTTCAGAAATTTTACTTTGGTTTCTTTACCTTTTTTTTTTTTTTTTTAACCACCTTTCACTTTTTATTCCAGAAATGTGACTGATTTTTATGTATGTTTTGTTGATTGGATGTCTTTCTCTGTTTCTTCCCTTTATATTTGCTCCCCGTCTACGTCTTGTCAACTCGTCGTCGTATCATAGCCATAACAATTGGTCGCCTCGGTTTAGTATGTCCACAAGATGTTGCTCCTCATTTACACCAGTTTATCAGGCAGTGGTGTGTAACTTTTTTCTTTTTTCCTTTTATTATGATTATATTATTGATGATATATTTTGGTCATCTTATTGATTACAGTTTACTTTACGAGCATATTATGTGTTACTGTTCTTTTAGCATTTTTTTTATACACTTTGATCACATTTAAATTTTAAAAACTTTTACATTAGAGCGCACGGATAGTTTTAATTTGTTTGTTCTATGCTTATTACTGTGTTTATCTGTTAAGCATGTTCTTATACAAAGAAATATTTCTTAACATGTAGAGAATTTTACAAGTGGGTTGTTGGGTTCCCTGGAAGAGAAGAACTAATGTTGAATACTTAAAGCAAAAGATATATGGGTGTGTGGTAATTTACTTTTAGCTTTTTAGAGGGACCCAAGGCCATTGTGTGGTTACTATGTATTAGCTTTTTCTATGTTGTCGTTACTGTTTTCCATGTGTAAGGCCTAGTTAAGCTTCGGTTTTGGGTGTCAGTGTATTTTATGTTAAAGACAGAAATGTTGACAGTGTACACATTGTGAGCTTCTATTGTATAAACTTTTCCCCTTCAGTTTTAAAGTTACTGTGGATTTCTGGAATGGATTCTGTCTGTATATGCTTAAATATATTGTGTTATGTATTGTAGGGCTTTAGGTGGATGTGTTTCAGTATCCATGTTCTTAATTAAAGTGAAGTGTGCCTCTTTATTTTAAGTTTCCTTATTGTCACAGCACAAGTTAATGTTCTGAGTTTGGTTTTGGACCAAAAAAAAAATGGCATTAGGATATGTTGTTAGACTCAGAAATATTTACAAGATAGCTTCATGTGTTTAAAAAACAAAACTTTTGTTTATGGAAGGAATGTCCTGCTGGTTTTTGTGTCATAACAGGTAAACATTTTCATGGTATTGGAATCAGGAAGATATCGCTACTTGCTTACCCCAAACATTCTAGTGTAGGAAAATTAAGTTGTGTATATTGGATAAACATGAGAACAAATGCATCATTAGTTCCAAAAGGTGCCATCCATCTTTTCTCCTTGGTAACTACCCACTCCCCACTTTACTCCATCCAGCTGAACTGGGTTGGTTGGGTCGTAACAGAAACTGATTTCAGTTGTCATGGACATCTAGAGATGTGTCGACACTGTCTTATTGGATGACTGTTGAGACTGCCTTTGATCCTTGCTTGACAGTCTGGGTACAAATTATCCAGTGATGTCCTAGCTTTTTCCACACTTTACCTGGATGTGAAAAAACCAGCATGACATTTGTTGTCTGCTAGTGTGGTCAACTTTTATGTTAACCCATACATGCCTGTTTCCACTAGGTGCACATCTTTGCGCAACATTCGTGACAATGAGGAGAAGGACTCTGCCTTCCGTGGCGTGTGCTTGATGATCGGTGTCAACCCTGCTGGGGTTGTGCAGGACTTCATCTTCTTTTGTGATGCAATTGCGTCCTGGGTGCACCCGAAACCTGATCTGAAGGAGATGTTCTACAAGGTAAGCTTTCCTTCACAAGATGTTGATTTTAGGCTTGATCTTGATCAAAATGCACAGTCACAGTGATTACATAATATACATGGAAATAATGCAGTAACCAACTTCCCAGTCTTTCTCTACAGGAAGTACTTGTTGCAATTCCTACCTTAGCAAGAACTCCAGTTTTGGCAAATTTGTTTTCTGGTATTGTTTCAGTACATTCTTTAAAAATGCCATTTCCAGGCAAATCTGCATCAGAACTGTTTGTTTTTTAACCAAGGTGGTCAAAACTATAGGTTGGGAGAAAAAAGATTTTGTCCCTTTTTGAACTTAGTTGATGTATGATGTTGATGACTTGGTGGAGAGAGTAAGGACTAAGCCGCATGCTGTGTTTTTGTTTGCAGATCCTCCATGGCTTCAAGACGCAGGTGGGTGAGGAGAACTGGGGCAAGTTCTCTGACCAGTTCCCACAGCCACTTCGCGAAAGGCTGGCAGTCAACTACGGCGTGTGAACAAAACACACCTCTGTGTAAGTTCCTGTTTAATGCCAAGCTGGGGAGGGAGAGAGAGAACTTCTCTGTGAAATTGTTACCTGGTTTTAAACTAACTTAGAATGTGATTGAAACTAGTATGTATTAGAAAGCACTGAAACGCCACATCTTGGTTGTGTAGTTCAGTTATGATTACTTACATGAGTATTGGTTTTAAGGTAAAATACTTCCACTCCCAATGTTCTTTGGTTTTCATGACTGGACTTTGTTTTCTCTTTCATATGCTTGCATATTCACATGTGCCAGTGGTTTGTGTGTTGACAGGAAGAGGAGTGATGGTACTGGTTCCTGTCGTTGCCATCGGAGCGCCGTGGGCAGGGCGGGACCGGGATCCAATCACACTGGGGCCGGGAAAACGGGAAATGGGCCGGGTTGGGCCACGTTAGGAGGGTGGGCATTGCGGCAGGCTCAGCTGAGGGACTGGTTGCTGGCTGGAGAAACAGAAGACCATTCTGGTGATTCCATCACAGGATGGGGGCTACTCTAGCCACCTGCGGCTGGTCGGCTGTAGTCATGCTGCTCAAACTTAAATACCACAGGGTGTTTTAGGTCATTGTGAACACTGGACAAGGCTTGGGCTTGACTGCTAATCAATTCTGTGTGTTGCTGCCATGCTGTTCAGGTCACTGCACTCTTTGTGAGCTCTGGCCCTATGACTGTTAAAAAGCTGAACATGGCCTGGGACAAAGGATTGCCTCTGCTGTGGATAATGACGGAACAGATGCTGTCAAGAGTCCAGCCTCACCTCTGTTCACAATGGCCTGAAAGGTCCTCAATGCGGGTGGGACGTGTCTCGGGTTGGGATGGACTTGTCCGTGTAACATGTTCTGTGTTTAGGTTTAAGTAATTAAGATAACAGTTGCCAATTTGTGTACAGGGGGAGGAGGATTTTGAAAACCTTCCTCATATGATATCTCATGGGCCCCCCTGTGTGTCACCTTGTGCATGTCACTGTAAGCAGTCATGATTGGCTAGGATTGTTTCTGTCACGTAGAAATCATTTTGCAGGTGCATCAAACATTGCTATTACTGTAGTTAAGTTAAGACATTAACACAAGAACACAATATCCCTTGTCCTTTCAGTCTATCTTGTGTCTGCTTCAGCTCCACTACCCTTGTCTGTCCTCTGTTTTCTGTTTGCTGCAGTCTCATCTGTACATGTTTGTGCAGAAGGCTGTAAGACTAGCTTGATCTACTAACACAGTTGTAGTTTGGCAGCCAGGTTGTGTTTCAGCTCTGGTGTTCCAAGGAACGATCAACATTCTGTTCCCCATACATTTTTTGCATGAACGCAGCTTTTGCTGTTTTAGTTCTTGATTATTTTATCTGGATGGGCAGTTTTGTCAATTGTCAGTCCAGCTTTCCTGGCAGTAGTGGAGTAAATTGGTGTTCCAAAACAACTTCAAACAAGGGTAGATTTATCGGCAGGTTTTTGATTAGGGGTGCCAGGAACGTAATCCTGGGAAAGCAGCTTATGTTCTTTTTGGAAAGCGTTTTTCCTGCAAACTTTTGTGAGCATTATTAAGCAAGTCTATTCTATCCTATTCTTTCAGTCATTTTGTGCAACACTACTTTCACGTAGTTATGCTGTCATTCGGTGAATGGCTTTTTTGCATGCACAGATTTATAAATCTGATCTGTATTAGTTTGCATAGTGAAGAGGAACTGAACTTTAAGCACATTTTAGGCATGTCATGATAAAGTCGCTCCAGAGTTGTTACAAAAGTTTAGAAAATTAGCAATGTCCTGAGGGTAGCTGCATGATGTTAAGCAGCAGCTTTGCTTCCCACTCTAAGAGACTTGGGTCTTTCAGGCTAGCATTGTCTATTTTTATTGTGATTCCCATCTCGACAGTTATTGAGACCAAGGAAGACACGAGTAAAGTGTTTACAACTAGTCCCACCACGTCGGTCAGTGGTTTTTGCCTATCATTTTCGCGGTCGCCATCGCCACCACAACAGCGACCTTTGTTTTCACTTATGAATGCTGCAGCCGCCAGGATCTGCATGATGTCATCTGGCACGATCCGTCACCGGTGTCGGATGCACCCCTGTCTTGCTCCGAGCAGGGTTGGGGTGCTCAAACGCCCAAAGGTGCTCATGCGACCTGGCAGATAATTGGGCTCAGCTTGTATTTTTGCCTCTATTATATTTTTGCTTCCATATCCACGACGAGTGGACTGGCCATTCCGGCAGGTTGCTGAGGGGGGCGTTGGCTGGTCCATGCATCCCCTCCTGCATGATCCGGGGCTTTCCAGTCCACTGAAGCTTGTACCATCCAGCCCTCTGGGCGGTCTAGCTCAGCCAGTTTTGAGTGTGGGTGTGCATCGGAGAATGAGTGGGTTTTTGCTTATTTTTATTATTTTTTACTGGAGAATTGACTTCGCAGTATAAGTGAGCAACAGGTGCTTGTGTTGTCTGGAGAAAAGATAACGTGTGGATTCCCTAATTGGTTCATAACATGAGAGTGCTGTGGATCCCCTTATGGTTCTTTTTTTTTTAAATTTAAAGAAAGCTTTCCTTCGTGCACACCTTTACAAAACCATTAAGATTCATTTTTTGTGCATAAGCCATTTGATGTTTAATATTTACAAAAAGAATTATGTTCTTCATTTGCTTACTTGGGACATATTTTGAATCTGGTCATTCTCAAAAGGAACAAACTGAAACAAGGGTGGTTATTGTTTCTTCAGCCTACATTTGCACCTGCCTGCGTCACAGTTGTGCTTCTGTTTTTTTGTGGAAAATGAAATTGCAACAACTCCTTCATAAGAAATCAGCGAGTTTGCGACTTTGAGATGTGCAAATATTGAAATAAAGTGTTTAAAAATTACATGGGTTTTCAGATTTGGGAAATCTTCTCAAAATTTGTAAATAAAACATCCAATTTATGCAAAATTTCAAGTCTCCAGTGAAGTCGTGGCTCAATGTTTTAATTGATGAATCGACAAAGTATGGCAGCTAGTTGAGGATGTGTTAATGAGGAATGCATGTTTGCTGAGCTTGGCAAAGACATTGACCGTGGAAATACCTATACTTGATCAAGTATATTTTTATTTGTGATTTAATATCATTGGTCTCTATTTATTTGTGATAGTATTATTGATTTTTAATATTTCACTTGAAGATTGGGTGTGATGGTGGCTGCTAGTGGGTCTCTCATATCATGTCACTCTGTTGATTGACTTTTCATTGTAAGTTAGGGTTTTTAGGTTGAATGTGAACTGTGCGTTATATGACTTGTGTTCCTGTGAATTTTGATAGATTGGCAATAGTGTTTGAGATGGGGAGGGTGGGGTGTGGCTTTTTTGCAGCCCTTAGTGATCCTGTCTCATGTGTGTGGCCTGTTCCATGTGTGTGTGTATGCTGTTGTGTTAAGTGTTGGGTGCACATGAGTGTGTGTATGTGCTCATCCTCATCATGCCTATGGGTTAGGTAGTAAGTCAGAACTTTGTCCTGGGTTGCATGCTTCATGTGTTCTGGTTTGTCATTAAATAATCGGGGAAAGAAAGAAACATATTGTGTTGGTGTTAGTGTGTGAAACTGTGCTGTATGCCAAGCTGTGTACCAACAACAGTACATCTTTTTCACAGAAAATCTTGAAAGTAAGAAAATAATACCGAGCATGCGCATTTTGCTGTTTCTCAGATCTATATTGCATTACGTGTGTCTGAATAATGTAAATAGTATGGATCAAACAACCCCACACCACAGGCCTCACTTTTTGGCACTGTACCAAACCCTGCTGTAATTGGTTATACCATTGAAGGGGTACTCATTGCCTGCATTCATCTGTCTACCCAACAAGTCCCATACTGTCAGTACCCACTGTCAAATTTGAGTAGTAAGACTGGAGGCAACATAACGTTGAAGCATGCACATAAACGTTGGGCGCATCTGGTATGGCATGGTACTGTAAAAGATTTCTGTCTCAATATGAACGATACAGCTTTATTATACTACCAATAACAGTTTGGGGGGGGGGGGGGGGGGGGTGATGCTGGAATTGCCAGGTCTCGGCTTGGCCTTTTGTGCAAGCAGGTTGCTATCTTCAAGTATTATAACTCCCGATCTAATGATTCTTTCACAACCAAACCTCATTTGATGGTAATCATATTAAGTCAGTGTCCAGAGAAGATGCTGGATTGCTGTGTTCAAAGTTGCAGTAACGTTCAAAATTTCAATTGGATGATGTTCCTGAACCACTCGACCTTTTGTAACCAAACTTGGTATGGTGATGCATCATCATAAGCCAGTGTTGTGCAAAAGTTTGGGTTGCATGCTATCACCAAGGTCACAGCAAAGGCTTATATATATATATAAAATTAGTGACTATATCCTGAACTAATAGTTCTTTTGAAACAATTTTATAATCAATGATAGAGCATCATGAACCATAGTGGTCAGTGAAATAGTGGATTGCAGTATTGTGAGGGTCAGGATCCTACTAAACTTTGATGGTACATCATAATAAAATCGGAGTGTCTTGTGAAAAGATTGGTCACGGTAAAGGTTCAGAACTTAAATGAATTTCTTGACGATATCTTGTAAACCAAAATTTCTTGACGATATCTTGTAAACCATTTAACCTTTTGTTAAACTGTCGAGGCCAAGATCAGTGATGGTTCAAAACTTCCATGGAAGTCGACAAACCTTATAGAAACGCAGTCTGTTGTAATCTGAGTTGTCTGCATGGTTACAAACTTAATTGCCATTTGAGCATGAAGGAAAAACTTGTTCGCTTAGTCTTCAAAAACCTGTGGCATAACCAGTTGTGGCGGTGGTTGGAGGAAAGATGTAAGGTGATGCTTGAGTTGGATCACCTCGTGTTTGAATAGTGCAAATCCCTCCAATTTGAGTGCTTAACGATATCAGACAAAAACAAGAAACAGGTGATGCATTAATGAGAGAGCTCCACCCAGTGAAAATGTGTGGCTGGCTTGCAGAAAAAGATGCAGTTAAAGAAAACAGCAATGACTGACCTGCAAATGAATTTTTTGACACCCATAACTTAATTTTCCAACAGATTGATGAAACCCAACAAAATTCAAGAACAAATAATAGTGACAGACAATGCAAGAAACAAGTCATGGAGTTTTAGAGTAGATTCAACAAAAGCATGGTCTACAGATACTCTAAAACCACCATTGGCTGGACAGTTTAGACCAGGAGTGAAAAACTCAAGAGAACTTTCTCAGATTTGGCTGTTACATTTTTTGTTGTATAGTCATAGATACCGAGCCAAGCAGCAGGCAGAGGTGGCATTGTTCAATACCCTTTGCAGCGTTGGAAAGTTAGGATAGAATAGTTTAGGCTGGCAAAGACCAGATAAAGGCTCTTAGCCTGAGTAAATCTGATCATCATGTATTATATCATTATTATTATTAATGTTATTTTGACGTGACACACGCACGAATAAGTGGGCTTCAGAATAATGAGCCGGTTTGCGCTCGAATCCTCAGTTCGAATCCGCTTGGGCTCGCCTTTCTCTTCAAACTGACTGAACTTGTGGTCTGTGGACAGTCTTATGACTTTGACCCACACGTTGAATGAAACATTAAAATCAGTGGCTCTCATCACTGCCCATCTTAATGCAGGAGACTATTGCTACACTGCGAGTCATTCCGAGTCCCCCCCACCACCCTCCCTCCATACCCCCTCTCTCTCCGTCCCAAATAAGCCTTATGGTTTCTGTGGACGTTAAGCACCATGTTTACTATTCCAACTCTGGAAGTTAATGTTTTGAAGGCAACGTTGCGGAGAACTGAGAGATGGGGCGTCTTCTCCGAGCGGGTCCCGTGTGCGTGGCAGCCGTGCCGTCTCGGTGTGTCGCGACAGTTCGGCGGCCGCTGCCGGATCCGCAAAGCGATGCCGGTATTGGTGGTGGCGGCGGCGGCCGCCAGGCTAGTCATATTATATATGCCAGTGTCATTTTAGTACAAGGTTCCAGGAGAGATCAAGAGATCTAGAGGTGGAGCTGGACCTTTAAGTTAGCCCAGAAGAGATGAGTATAAGGGAGGTGGAGCTGGGCTGCGACTGAAACTGAGTTGGACTTCTTTTGCTTCGACTGAGTTGTTCCTCAACAGCAGTGCAACGGACATTGTCCTTGTGACTGCCGGCCAAGCATGGCAGTTCAAACAGCAATTGCGCAGTGCACAAGTCGCTGGGCAATGGCGAGGGGACACCGCCTTAACACTTCCATTGTTCTGGCGACGGGCCACGGTCTCTCCGGTCCGTTTTTCGGGACGGTATCCGCGGTCGAGCCTTCACTATCAGTCGTCCCCCCGCCCCCGCCCCGTCCCCCCTCTGCCCCCGTCCCTAATAAGCCATCTCGCTTCTGTGGACGTAAAGCAAAATGTACACTGTCAGTAGTTTGCTCTGCGATTCCCAGTGGAGCGGATGTGAATTTTAATGATCACTTACATTGCTGCCTCAACTATTGGGTTATCTCAGTGCATGCAGTCAGCCCGCATTGCCGCACTAGAAGCGACCGTAACAGATCTTCACTTTCACTGACGTGTGACTGTGTCCAAAAAAGAAGAAATAAAAGAAAATTGGATGTGGGTATAGTTTCTTTTGGAGTGAATGGCCTGGATGTCACAAATACTAATAAATTATTAATTATACACTTTGGTGTAACTTTGCGGACTAAGCCCCCAAATGGTTTTGTTCTTATTTGGTCTTATTCTAAAACCTACTACAGGGGAGCTTGTTTATAAACTTCATCAATGATATTAGATGTAATGTATACTGGGTAGGCTGCATGGGAACCCCTGTTATCTCCTATCGTTAGCACACGAGCTTTGCACCACAGCGATGGAATGTTTTGGGGAGGCTATTTCCTTTTCTGGCGATATGTCAATGCACCACACCACTAAAAGGCCAGCTTCTGCTTGTTGATGAAGTTAAATTGCTTTTCGTGTCCTCAGTCTTGTCGGACTGAGCTCGGAGACATCCCACCCAGCTTGCTGAGGGAGCAGTTTTGCTGTTTTTTGACACCTGCACTGCACACTGCGAATATATCGGTCAGCCAAAGATCTGAGATGAGATTCTCAGTATAACTATAAGCTAGGACACGCTGAGATCGATCCGACTCCTGACGTACCAATACTAAGTATTGTGATCAAGCAGTTACATCCACAGTGTATCGGCCGTCGCCAACATTTAGCAGACTGTCGGCAGGTGCCAGTAGTGATTCATGTGAAAATGAAATGCATTGAACCCGTCAAAATTACATTATCACAGCTATTAGTTTGACTGGCCGTGTGGTAAAAATACCTAAGGTCGCAAACTTGTGTTTCACTGAGTCAACGCTTTCGTGGGAAAAAGTTCTGTCAGCGTCGTCTACTTGGCAACCACGAAGACGTAAGCACTGCCTTGTGTCTGTTTACAATCTTGATGGTTCAGTTGATGGGTTCATGACTATAATACGAAGTTATAAAATGAAACACGGACTGATTTAAAATGGTTAAGGGAAAGAGAAATGGCTAAATGAAAGTTGGGTCAGTTCAGGGAAGACAGCAGCGACTGATCACTATTTGTTACTCAAGTTACTGTCTCGGAGAAGGACATCAAAGTACCAAAAGGCCAATACGCTGCAGATGCACTCTAGAACTTTTAGAATACGAAAATGGAACCGACAGCTGAAACTGGCAGCAGGACTAAGAGACCACATTGCCTCAAACGCCTCAGCACTGCCATAACATCCGGTCTGGAAGCAGCATTCTTTCGGTGAGTAGAGCTCTTGTATAGTTATAAATAAAGCTTGATGGGAAACACCATTGGTTTACAACATTCTTCACCAAACACTGCCATAATTGGTTACTCCACTGGTCACTGAAAACTCAGTGTCAGCTAATACAATGCAAAAATATACAAAACAATACAACTTTATTGTCTCTGTGTAGAGAAATTTGCCTTCTGGCTCATCATTTACATAAAACACTCAATACATTTTACAATAAAATATCAACAATTCAGTAAAATGCAGAGCTAAAAACCACTCAAATATAAAAGCAAAATGCTTAACAATAACAATGTACATATGCTCACGTGTGTGCGCATGCATGCACATACACACACACACACACACAACTGGTGCTAAAATGACAGTAAGTTTGTAACCACACCTGTAGACAACTCCAATTATATCCGTTGTTTCTCTTACAGACAACTGCGTACTAAAAAACCCTACTATCAACAATGTTTGTAATTGCCAGTACAAGTAACCAAGGCAAACATGCCCAATGTTTATGTACATGCAGCTTCTGCAGTCTTATTACTCAAACTTTCACAAATTGTGTGGAGGGTGCTGACAGTGATAGTGTGAGACCTATACTAACTACTATAGGGGTGATATTTTGGAAGACATGCACAGAGATAAGGAATGTCCCTTTAATCAAATTAATGGTGTAGCCAGTTAAGGCAGAGTTTGGAGGAAGGGTGCCAGAAAGTGAGGCTTGGGGTGCAACTGTTTTACTTCAGTACAATACAATACAACTTTATTGTCTCTGTGTAGAGAAATTTGCTATCTGGCTCATCATTTACGTAAAACGTTCAATACATTTTTACATTAAAACATCAACAATTCAATAGAACACGGAGCTAAAAAAATTGTCAAAACACTTAACAATAACAATGTACATACACATCACATGCACACACACACACACACACACACACACACACACACACACACACACACACACACACAACACACATTATTCTTCTGGCTCACCAATAACTTAAAACATTCAGTAAATATTACAAAAAAACAAACATTCATTAAACATAAAACACTAAAATCAACTGCAACATATGGAGCAGCATATTAAATCCAGCCAGTCTATAAATTCTGCACGTGCGCACACGCACACACACACACACACACACACACACACACACACACACACACACACACACACACATTCTTCTTCTTCCCAGACCCCTCTGGCACTCCACCAGGTGCATGCGTGAAGGGGCATTGTGACTGGCTGCATTTGTGTTGGCCACATCTGTGTGTTTGTGACTCTTCAGCTTCAACATGATCTTATTAAAAATTGTAAACTGGCATATTTTGTAGTATTTTAGTTAAATGTGACTATTGATTATTGATAGTAGCACTCACAGACATAATTATACTGGTTCATACTCATAGACACTGGCACCAGTCCCTCATCAACTTGAACAGTGTGGTCAGCCAAAGCTGTCTCAGTGGAGGTAATTGGAGTATTTTTGGCATAATATCCCTGCCCATTGCACCCACTCTCTGGATCTGTAGTCATTGGTAAGAAGAAAGACAAAAAGAATGTGCTGATTTATCAGGAGGAAAAAAGGAATGGTCAGCTCATAGTTTTAGTGGGCTAGCATTTGAAATGTGGCCTGGAGGTAGATGCAAATTTTATGTTTTTAAGCATATATTTTGTTGTATAAATTATATAATAATGTGTATAATATAGAACTGTGACCCTTCGGTCCTTTTATCACTCACACTAGTCACAGTAGAAAGAAAAAAGAAAAAAAGGCACATATATTAAATAAGCAACAAGAAATTTTGATAGGGAAAATAAATATAATGCAACAAGGAAATAAACTTCATTGTTTCGTGTAGGAGTGGGACAAAAAGTGGGTTCCTCATTACTACTACAACAATAGAACGTGACAACTGCTGACAAGATCACAAGACTCTTCAGTTTATCTTTAAATTATTTTGGAGTGCATTCATTCCCCCCTACCCTGGACAGATAACTTCCCCCCTCATATCCTGTGTGAGGATCTGTCAGAATGTTATCACTGGGCTGTCAGCGAGAGGGCGCTGGGCAAAGGGTGCGCTATCTGAAGAAGGGGGGTAACTACTAACTTGTGCATCTGTTGAGTGGTGTGGATCACATTCACAACACTAAGCCCTGGCAGGATCAAGCAAGCATGGGCTAGTTTATATATATGACACAGATACTTGTCTAGTCAGGTCACTATAAAAACTTCTGGAGTTCAAGGCAAAAATAAACTGAAATTATGTTCCCTGCATGTGAAATGACATGAGTAGTGGAGAAGGAGAGAGAGAGAGAGAGAGAGAGAGAGAGAGAGAGAGAGAGAGAGAGAGAGAGCAACTCCTGGCTTTAAAAAGGTTTTATTCCAAATTTTCGCCTGTGATGGCTTTGTCAAGGCCTGCCCGGTCAGTTGGATTCCTACAGCAAGCTGTAATGCTATGACATGCACAGATGTGCATACCAGACAGAATGAACTGAAACAGTTATAAATTATGCATTTAAAAATTATTTTTTTGGACTGGTTGGGATTAACACAGAGATCCCTGGAGGTGGTGGAGAGCAAGACATACATATATATATATATATTTACCTAATTAATGCTACACTAAAAACACCATTATGATTCAGATTGCGATTCTGTGCTAAAATGGGCAGCAGTGGGAGTCATTTTTAGTTTCATTAACTGGGGGTGGGGGATGGGGGGTAAACTAACATAAAATACTAGTCTGCAAACTACAGCTTTTGCAGAGAAAGATGAGCTAAAAAGTGAAATGGATTCAAACCTGGGTCTGTATGCTTACCACCACCAAAGCACCAAACCACTAGACTACACTGGTGCATAGTGGTTTTTGATGATGAGTGTTTATGTTGTTGTTGTACAATATATATTGAAATGAACAGTTTTTTTTTTAAATTTTATTTTTTTAGGAAAAAAGGTCCACAAAACAGGTGGTGTGTAGCAAGTCATACTGTATGAACGATTAAATAGGCAGACAGTTAACTTCAGACTTTACTGTGTCATATTATACATGGTGAGTGTTGCTGATCTGTGTGAACAAAACACACAGCGAACTGTTTGGATCAGCCTGCAACAGAAACTGTCATGAGTGGCTGACATCTGCTGAGAGGCTGCACACAGTATGAGTTAAGGGACCTCTGAGTCTGGTGAGGTCTATATCATGGACAGAAGAATCTGACACGAGGAACTGTCGTGCAAGACCGTTTTATTCTTTTGCCATTGGCAGTAGCCTCGATCCTCATTTTTGTTGATTCTGCTATTATCCATTTTCAGTGTGTTCGCATACCATTGGCCATTAGATCTTCTTAATTTTTTTTAATTTTTTTAAAAGTTGATTAGAAAGGTGGACGTGGGAGCTTTGACGTGCACAGTGATTTTGGTGTGTGCTGTGCACATGGAGGAGAGGCAGGCACTACTGGTGAATCCACACAAATGTTGATATATGGGAAGGACTGGAAAATGGTCCTTCACCCTGTTGCATCCAGGAATCAAACCTTGGCCACTAGATTTACCATCCAGCGTATTAGCCAACCAACCATGAACTTAAGTACACAAAATCTTTCAAACCAAGCAACAATAAAATGCATGCCTCTGTTTGTGTATATATATATATATGTTATAAATTTTGTTGACCTTATTGTTTTTGTGTTGTGTTTTGGGCTTATGTTAGGTGTAAGCGCCTTACAAACACTCTTTTACATTACATATGAGTTTTAGTGGATGCAGAGTTTGAGTTAATAGTCCACACTCTGACACGTTCTGTGGTACAGGCTATTGTACAATGCTGTTGCAGCGTGGGTCTTTTTGTGGGCGAATTTCCAGTGCTGACCATCATCCTCACATTTATCATCTGCGGGCTGTGTGGCATTGGGCTGAAAACCTTCAGCGAGACAGAAGCGCAGGATCAGCTGTGGGTCCCACAGTCTTCCAGACTCATCAACGAGAAAGCCTGGGTGGATCGGGTTTTTCCAGACAAGACAAGATTTGTGGCCTATGTGATGGAATCAGAGACTGATGTGTTGACACCTTCCTTTTTCGGTGTGGTACGTCATTTTTGTTACAGGATCTGCTGTTTACTAATAAAATTATTTAGCTACAAAACTGTCCTGACTCCCTACCCGCCTCTGAAAAATGTAGGTTGCAAGGCAGAATGATACAGCCATGTTGTTTGGTATGTTACTGGTAGTGTTACAGTTGTTGGTTGCCTCTTGTTCTTGGGCCAGAGTTTAAACTAACTTTGTTGGGCATGTGTCTGGTAGTGTTACAGTTGTTGGGTGCCTTGATCATGTTCTTGGGTCAGAATTTAAAGAAACATTTTCTTGGCCATGTGTCTGGTAGTGTTACAGCTGTTGGGTGCCTGTTGCTTTTGGGCCAGAGTTTAAATTAACTTTGTTGGGCATGTTTCTGGTAGTGTTAGAGCTGTTGGGTTCCCTCTGTTCTTGGGCCAGAGTTTAAACCAACTTTGTTGGGTATGTTTCTGGTAGTGTTACAGCTGTTGGGTGCCTGTTGTTCTTGGGCCAGAGTTTAAACCAACTTTGTTGGGTATGTTTCTGGTAGTGTTACAGCTGTTGGGTGCCTGTTGTTCTTGGGCCAGAGTTTAACTTTGTTGGGCATGTTTCTGGTAGCGTTACAGCTGTTGGGTGCCTCTTGTTCTTGTGCCAGAGTTTAAACTAACTTTTTGTAGCAGCTTCTGGTGTGATTGCTCACCGCAGACTGTACCCATACTGTACTGAAGGTAATATATATATGGCTAATTTGTTACTGTTTTTGTTACAGATGATGAACTACTACACAAGGTCCGTTGGAATAACCGTGTCCGGCTTGAAATTCCCTGACTTCTGTGTCAGGTAAATATAAAAGTTTGGAACTGGCATGTTCTGAGGTCTGCACTGTCTTGTATCTGTTTCCTCAATAAATCAATAAATGTAGCAGTGTAACACATTTTAAACTAGAACTTGCTGCCACTTTATGTCAGAAATGCCACAACCATCAATAGGTGAAATCCAGCACTCAATGCTCAACTTTTCAAACTAGAATACTGACAAGCCCTGTTATTGTTTTATTGCTGTGTGTGTGTGTGTGTGTGTGTGTGTGTGTGTGTGTGTGTGTGTGTGTGTGTGTGTTGTGTGTGTTTGCATGCGCGTACAAGATATCAAAATGTTTGTGGCTTGGAAAGTGGTTTATCTGTTCCAGCCCTTTCCCTACTAATCTTTGGGGTATGACATATGTGCCAACCTTAATTTGGAGATGATAGAGTAAGTTCCTAGTCTTGTTGGCTGAAATTTATTCTATAAAACTCTAAAGAAACGGCCACAAATCTGAGAAGAAGAAAAAATGACCTGATTTGGCTGTTCACCTTACTTAGAATTTATATTTAATGAACACATCCACTAGTCCATTGTGTGTAAGAAATATAGGAGTGCACGCACACAACCTTTATGATGAGTTCATGGGCGTGTGTGATTTTGAGAATGATGTCTTGACAACAGGGTGGGGTCACAGTGTCGGGTGAGCAGTTTACTGGAGCTTTGGCAGCACAATGCAAGTGTCATCAGCCAGCTGACTCGAAGTGAAATTTTGAACACTGTCAACAGTGTGGCGACCAGGTGAGATACATTTGACTTGCATACATGTAAAAACTGTTAAGTCTACAGGTGTAGTGGTCAGTGCCAGGTTGTCAGTCACACTCCGTGCATCGCTTTCCGGCACCTTCCTCCAAACTCTGCCAGATTTAGTTACACCACTGGAGGGGCACTCTTTATCTCCACGCAGCTGTCCACCGATGCAGTCAGCGCCCTCCGAAAGGTTCAGATACTGATAAGACTGTGGAAGCAACCTGGCCCCCAAGCACACACGTAAACATGAGGCGCATCCACCCCGAGTCAAAAAAGATTTCCGTCTCGATTCAAACGATTTTGGTTTTATTTCAGCTGGCATAAGCAACATGGTCAGTTATAAAACAAACATCTGATATAATTTGAGTTGTTTGTAACAAACGTACTACTGTTTGAGCACCAACAAAAAACTGCTTGTTAGCTGACAGTTTTCTGGACCCTATGGCATAACTATATACGGCAGTGGTTGAAGGAAGGATGTTGTAAACCAGTGCTTGGAGTTTGGTTGTCAGTATGGCTGTGTGACTTGACCAGTTTGGCATGGCGAAAAACATCAACATTTCAGTTTTGTTGGAGACTGTAAGTGTGGTAAATGTCAAACTTTGCCTGATGGTAGAGCTTGGTAAGCTTGGTGTTTGTGACACTGTTGATTGACTTGATCATACTTCAGTGTCACACTTGGTCACACTTAGAATTGAAACTAACGAAAGAGTAAGCTGTATTTTTCAGTAAGTTCTTACAATCTTAGCTGATCAAGCTCAAGTTTTGTAGGACTGTTAAATACTGGGACAAGATTGTGCATGTAATGCAGTTTTTCATTTTGGGGGTTGGGGGTGGGCTGGGGGGTGGGCTGGGGGGTGGGGGGTATACTTTTGAAGGGAGATAAATAGCTTTAATGTTGACATTTCTGCAAACGCTGAATGAGGACATTCACTCTTTGCATGATCCAAACACATATAAATTTCAGTTTGTTTTTTGTTTTTTTGTTTTTGTTTTGTTCACTCTCTGCATGATTAGAAGTTCATTGAGCTTGACCCATTCATACTGGTTTGATGATCTTGACTGCAATTTAAGGTCACATGGGCATCTAAAATATAAAACTCTGCCAGACATTTTCTTGATAGGTACTTAACTAACTAATTTAATCTGCTTTAAACTTAATGTGACTGTTAAATATGTTGATGCAGTGGTGGGCATCATTGACCACATGCATGAATCAGTGTTGTCAGTAATGGCAGCATTGAACAAAATTGGTTAAACTGCTTAAATGCAGAAAAATGTGTCTAAAACTGTAAATGTCTTTAGGCTGATGACAAACCTATTTGTTCTCCACACATGCCAATTTTTTTTAAATGTCATTACTGTTTAGAAAATAAATGCAATTAAGGGGGTGATTTGTTGGGCCCAGATCTTTGAAACCTTGCTTGATGATAGAACTGCCACTTGAGTTTTACTCTTTAATAGTCAAGACTCATTTTGTTAAAGTTGATTGAATTTCAAGGTCACAGCAGTGTTTGAAAGATTTATCACACCTAGATTACTCAAGGGGGGTGATAAGTTGTATTTTTCTATTTTGAATGTGGGCCATCAGAGCGGTTGCTCCTTTGTTTGTCTAGTGATTGCTTGCAGTGGCTTTTTGCTGCTGTGCTTGGCATCTAAGGTCTTTCTCAATTTGAAGAGCACTCACTCATACCTATCTGCGATTTCTTTTTCACTCCCTGCCTGTTTAAGCTATCTGTGCAAACCATCACTGCTCAAGAGATGACCAGTTTGTGTAGGGATGCTTGTTTGAGTCAGTGTTTTCCTCTTAATGCGCCTTTGTACGTGACATGCGAACTGAGTATTCCAAGAGTACTTAATGAGAGATTAATGTGCTTCGTGCCTTTGAATTTCTTGGACATGATCATTTGCTCTGTTGTTGTTTTTCAGCCCCACTTTAGGCTATGACATTTCTACACTGCTGGGAGGTCAGATCACTCGGTCCAATGGCCGAATTGAAGGAGCCACAGCTACACAGATGACCTGGGTCACCACAGAGAAGACGAAGGTCAGAATAAGATGTGAATCTTTATACCCCCTGTAACAAAGGGGGTATACTGTCGTCTGTCTGTTTGTCTGGGCTTGTCCAGAAGATAATTCCATGGAATTGAACTGCTCAGCCATTTGTAACCAGACTTGGTGCGGTGTTGCATCATCATGAGCTGGAGTGTGATGCAGAAACATTGAGATGCTACCTTTAAGGTCAAGGTCAAGTTCATAGTGAGGGCTTATAAAACCAAAATATGCATGTTTCTACTATATTTTTTAAACTAATGATTTTTTTGCAACCAGGTCATCATAAGCCAAGTCGGGTGAAAATATTAGATAGCTGTGTTTACGGTCAAGGTCACAATAGAGGTTCAAAATTGGTTCAGACTGAGTAAGTGAATTAAGTACTTATCAAGGAAATGTCTGGAGAAGTTCAAAATTTTAATTTGTGTTTGTCCGGACAATATATGTTCTGAAATTCTGAACCAGACTTGGTGTTGTGATACATCATTTGCCGTGCAAGGCAACAAATCTTGTTTGTGTCTGGATTTTGTTAAAATATTTTTTGTTTTGATGTCTTTTCATCTGCTGTGTTTGATTTTGCCAACAAGCACATGCATAAGCATAGGACCAGATGTCCTTGGAGTATAAACAAATACTACAGAAATATTAAATGTGGAAATTATATATTGATATGGAACAGATGGATAAATCTGTAGATTAAAATGCAGGAGGCTTGCCTGTATTTGCAAGAACTGATTGGTTTTGTGACCGTGATAAATTGTTCCGATAGACAGCTACACCTGTGGGTTAAAATCAAGCGTGTTTGCAGGAATCTGTTTGATTGTGTTATGTTGATAAATTGTTCTAGTATGTAGATTACCCTGTTGATTAAAATGAAGCAGGCTTGTCAGTGTTGTGCAGGGATTGATTAATTTGGTTGCATTAATAAAGGCTCACCTTTTAGTAACTCTGTTGCAACACACCTATGAAGTGCCAAGCTTTTGAAATGTTTGCAGAAGTCTGAAGAGGTGAAGGAGTGGGAAGCAAAAATGATTGAGATTGGCAGGAATGGTCACCCGCAAATCTCCAACACCTATGTGTATGCCTCACGTAGGTAGGTTCAGGGCCTCTATTTCTGTTTTGTGTATTTCTTTTCTGGTGCATCGTGTAGCCTGTTCAGTCATGACCTCAACAGAAAAACAAACCTCCCACAACGAGCATCTTTGAGGAGACACTACTTGCTTTTCGTTTTAGGATGCATAAAATAATTCCACCCGTATCAAATATTTCCATTTCGAAGGACCTCATTTTTTGTCTAATAGACAGTCTGTTATTGCAAGCTTAAAGGGAAACTAATCTGGAAAAACATCACAGGCCCTCCACCCGATACCAAACATTTCCATTTCAAAGGACCTTATTTTTTGTCTGATAGACAGTTGCTTACTGCAAGCTTAAAGGGAAACCAACGTGGAAAAACATCACATGCCCTATCAGAAGGAATGGAATTTATTTTTCTGAATGCACAGCAGTTTTTCAGTCAACATCTGGACTCTTTTGTTAAAAAAAATTGGTGTTTGTAAGTCTTGAAAACAAGAGTGCTGCTGTTTTGTGCCCAGTAGTCTGTATCAGTGACATCACAAACAAGACCGAAAAGTGTGGCAATGGTATCAAGTACATTGGCCTGAACAGGGATTTGAACTGGCAACTTCTCAATCCCAGGTCCATTGCCATAACTGTTCAGCCATATCACCACTTCAAGTGGCAAATAACATTTTGTGTAAGTCTTGCACTTAGAATAGGGTACATGCTTAATTTTTCTTTCTTTGCTGGTGTTTAGACCTAATTTATGTTTCTTTGCTGGTGTTTAGACTTAACTTTTCTTTCTTTGTTGGCGTTTAGTCCTAATTTTTCTTTTTTTGCTGGTGTTTAGACTTAATTTTTTCTTCTTTGCTGGTGTTTAGACTTAACTTTTTGTTTCTTTGCTGGTGTTTAGTCCTAATTTTTCTTTCTTTGCAGGTGTTTAGACTTAACTTTTTGTTTCTTTGCTGGTGTTTAGACCTGATTTTTCTTTCTTTGCTGGTGTTTAGACTTAACTCTTTCAGTCTTTGCTGGCAGTAGCAGTAATGCAAGTAAGAGTGTCCAGTAAAGAAAAAACAGTGAGTAGCAAAACAGCAACAGCGACTGTTTGAATCGGGTGATATATCTATAACCAGCTGTGTTGGCTGTATGTCTTCAGCTTTGATGACGAGGGTTATGGTGCGGTTACCAAGGACATCAGCCTCCTGACGGCCGGCTTCAGCATTGTCTTTGTCTTCGTCATGCTGTCACTGGGAAAGTTCAACTTTGTTGAGCAGAAGGTACATGTATTTGTGTAGGGTAGGTGGGGGTCATATGTGATTGGAGCGTATGGTGTATGTGGTGTTCTTGTGAACTATGGTGGTGTGTATGCATGCATGTGTGTGTCAATTTAATGTAGGGTGTTTATTTATTTTTCTGAGAAATTGTTGGCATATCATGTAATTTGTGATTTTATAAGACATTGCCAAGGACGGTGTTCAGAAACGGGCGGACTTAGTATTTGTCATCATTACTCCTGTTTCCAGAAGCATGATAAGCTGACAGACTCGGATGAAGTAACAAAATATGTGGTGCTCAGACTTTTTTTTGAAAATAATTACTTTGCATAAAAGTTGTCCCCAAAAGTGACCATTTGACACTTTTTGTTCTCAAGATGCAGAACCTTGCGACAGATTTTTATGTCTTTAAAAGGGGCATATTTTGTGCAGATCATTTGATATTTGTTTTGATGTAAAGCTTGCATAGCCCATTAATAACAGTGTGAAGTTTATAACTCATACCTTTCACCAAAGTTTATGATGTGATATGATACGATATGGTTATCAGATTTACTTAGGCTAAAAGCCTTTATCTGGTCTTTTGCCAACCAAAGCCATTCTGTCTTAAATCATATCTTTTAACTTTTTTGTGTTAAAGTAACTTGGAAGCCAAACAGTGTTGAGAGAAAGAGAGAAAAAATCATTACACATGAAAAAGGTTGTTTATTTGTTTGTTTGTCTTGGAAAGAAATCCATTTCATGCTTTTAGTTCCTTTTCTTTTTTATGAGACAAAGCATTACAACTGTGTACGATTTGCTTTGTTTCAGATTTACATGTCACTTGCTGGCATGATGTGTGTAGGGCTTTCCCTACTGTTTGCCTATGGGTTAGCCACTGCTATGAATCTGATCTACAGTCCTATCCAGTCCATAATGCCCTTTATGCTGCTAGGTGTGTTTATATGTTTGTGTGTGTGTGTGTGTGTGTGTGTGTTGTGTGTGTGTGTGTGTGTGTGCCTGCGAGAGAGAGAGAGAGAGAGAGAGAGAGAGAGAGAGAGAGAGAGAGAGAGAGAGAGTGTCTCTGCCTCTGTGTGTGTGTATGTGTGTGCGTGTGTGTTTGTGTGTGTGTGTGTGTGTGTGTGTGTGTGTGTGTGTGTGTGTGTGTTGTGTGTGTGTGTGTGTGTGTGTGTAGAGAGAGAGAGAGAGAGAGAGAAAGAGAGACTCTGTGTGTGTGTTGGTTGTGTGTGTGTGTGTGTGTGTGTTGTGTGTGTGTGTGTGTGTGTGTGGAGGAGGAGAGGGGGTGGTGCTGTGTGTGTTGTGCGTGTGTGCCTGAGAGAAAGAGAGAGAGAGAGAGAGAGAGAGAGAGAGAGAGAGAGAGAGAGAGAGAGAGATGTGTGTGTGTGTCAGAGGACTGGTATACCCTTCAAAATGCAAATCAGGAATGGGTTTAGAGCACCACTTGTTGCAGGTTTTGTTGTGTCAGATTCCTGGCAGTTTAATGGGTTCAGGTTGTATTGTTTGAGAGAAATGTAAGAGAGAAAGAAATTAAGACACAAATATAGTTAGATTTGAATGCATTTTATTTTGTACCAAAAAGATAGAAAAGGAAACAGTGTGTATATTTTCACAAGCAGCTTGGATGAACTTTAAGTACTGTTATTAGAACCTTAGACAATATCTAATTTAAAAAAACATGCATGCACATACTCCGGTTTTTCATCATCTCTTCGTTTGTCTGTTTTCCAGGTATAGGTGTGGATGACATGTTTGTGGTGATAGAAGCATGGAAGAACTTGAGTCCTGAAGAGAAAGAGCTGTCCATACCTAACAAGATTGCTACTGCACTCAAACAGGCTGGGGTCTCTATCACCGTCACTTCTGTCACCGATGCTGTGGCCTTCGGTGTTGGGGCTTCCACAGTGAGCTGGAAATTGATGCTACTTTGTCTCTCTTATTACTTCGCTCTTTCTTCTTCAGTTATCTCAAAGAAATGTACATTTTTTAACAAACTGTACTTGTGAAATCTGATCTTGCCTTTTTTTGTGATTGTCCTGAGGTGAACCTGTGCAGTTGACATGATGTTAAAATCCAGTGGCTAACTACTAGGGTAACTAACTTGCTTTGAATAAATCTGTCATTGTTTTGAGTAAGTCTTTGCCCTGATATAAACATAATAGTTGACTGAGTTACTTACTTACTTGCTGTCGTTGTTTTGAATAAGTCTGTCTTTGTTGGCAGAGGAGACCAGCTGTAAACACTTTCTGTCTGTGCACTGTGCTGCAAATCTTTGCTCTCTTTGTCCCGGTTGCCCCTTTATTTCTGGAACAAGTCTGTCTGTCTTTTGTTTTCAGGTGATACCAGCCCTGAGTGCCTTCTGCCTCTATGCAGTGCTTGGAATCTTTGCGCTCTTTGCTCTGGTCGCTACTTTCTTCGCCGCCTGCCTCAGCCTGGATGAGTGGCGGAGGCGAAAAAATCTTGATGCCTGCATTCTGTGCTACCGCCACAAGGACTACACTCCGAACTCTTGTAGCCAGGGCAACTCCCTGCTGCAGACCTTCTTCGCCAAGTTCTACGGACCAGCGCTGATGAAGGTGCCTGTCAAGGTGGGTGCATATTTTCTCAGCAAATAAGGTTGTGCCACAGAACAGGTTGGATGCCACTGACCTTTTCCCTTGCCTGTAACTAGTGTAAGACACAATTTGACGTCCTTGGCCAATCCATTTCAGTGTGCCTACAGGATGCCATGTGATGTTATGCTTGAAGTCAGACTCTGCGTGCATGCCAACATGTAGCAAAGAGCTCCAAAATGGAAGATCCAAATACATAAAAGGCTAAAAAGAGCGCTGTTTATTATGACAAAACACAACATGCAAATTTTCAGGGTCGGTCCTTTTTTCAAGCTACAAAGCAGCACTTAAACAACAGTTCAACAGTGAAAAATGAGATGTAGGATACTTATCTGCTTTTGCTTCAGTTGTTTTGTTAATAATAAATAGCGTTCTTTTTAACCTTTTACATGTTTGGATTTTGTTTTGGAATGTTGTTTGGATTTTGTTTTGGAATGCTAGCAGTCATTCTTCTTTTCAGATTTTTTTGGTTTTTGTTTGAGCTCAGAATGGGCCTTTTGGGGGTTTGACCTCTCATCAAGACTGTTAGTGGACAGGAGTTTCAATAGCATTAGAAAGACTGTTAGTGGACAGGAGTTTCAATAGCATAGAAAGACTGTTAGTGAAAAGGAGTTTCAATAGCATTAGAAAGACTGTTAGTGAAAGGAGTTTCAATAGCACTAGAAAGACTGTTAGTGAAAAGGAGTTTCATAGCATAGAAAGACTGTTAGTGAAAGGAGTTTCAATAGATTAGAAAGACTGTTAGTGAAAAGGAGTTTCAATAGCATAGAAAGACTGTTAGTGAAAAGGAGTTTCAATAGCATTAGAAAGACTGTTAGTGAAAGGAGTTTCATAGCATTAGAAAGACTGTTAGTGAAAAGGAGTTTCAGTAGCATTAGAAAGACTGTTAGTGAAAAGGAGTTTCAATAGCATTAGAAAGACTGTTAGTGAAAAGGAGTTTCAATAGCAAGAGAAAGACTGTTAGTTTGAAAGGAGTTTCAATAGCACTAGAAAGACTGTTAGTGAAAAGGAGTTTCAATAGCACTAGAAAGACTGTTAGTGAAAAGGAGTTTCAATAGCATTAGAAAGACTGTTAGTGAAAGGAGTTTCAATAGCACTAGAAAGACTGTTAGTGGAAAGGAGTTTCAATAAACTAGAAAGACTGTTAGTGAAAAGGAGTTTCAATAGCACTAGAAAGACTGTTAGTGAAAAGGAGTTTCAATAGCACTAGAAAGACTGTTAGTGAAAAAGGGGTTTCAATAGCATTAGAAAGACTGTTAGTGAAAAGGAGTTTCAATAGCACTAGAAAGACTGTTAGTGAAAAAGGGGTTTCAATAGCACTAGAAAGACTGTTAGTGAAAAGGAGTTTCAATAGCACTAGAAAGACTGTTAGTGAAAAGGAGTTTCAATAGCACTAGAAAGACTGTTAGTGGAAAGGAGTTTCAATAGCACTAGAAAGACTGTTAGTGAAAGGAGTTTCAATAGCACTAGAAAGACTGTTAGTGGAAAGGAGTTTCAATAGCACTAGAAAGACTGTTAGTGAAAAGGAGTTTCAATAGCACTAGAAAGACTGTTAGTGGAAAGGAGTTTCAATAGCACTAGAAAGACTGTTAGTGAAAAGGAGTTTCAATAGCACTAGATAGACTGTTAGTGAAAAGGAGTTTCAATAGCACTAGAAAGACTGTTAGTTGAAAGGAGTTTCAATAGCACTAGAAAGACTGTTAGTGGAAAGGAGTTTCAGTAATGTTAGAAAGGCTGTTAGTGGAAAGAAGTTTCAATAGCACTAGAAAGACTGTTAGTGGAAAGGAGTTTCAGTAATACTAGAAAGGCTGTTCGTGGAAAGAAGTTTCAATAGCTCTAGAAAGACTGTTAGTGGAAAGGAGTTTCAATAGCACTAGAAAGACTGTTAGTGAAAAGGAGTTTCAATAGCACTAGAAAGACTGTTAGTGGAAAGGAGTTTCAATAATACTAGAAAGGCTGTTAGTGTGTGCGTGTGCGCACGCCATGCCATTTGCTTGTGTGTGTGTGTGTGTGTGTGTGTGTGTGTGTGTGTGTGTGTTGTGTGTGTGTGTGTGTGTGTAATTTATATACTGCCTGGATTTAACACCATAAAATCTGCCTATATATGTTGCAGTCGATTTGAGTGTTTTGATGTTTAAGGAATGTTTGTTTTATTGTAATATTTATTGAATGTTTTAAGTGATAGGCGAGCCAGAAGAATAAAATGTGTGCGTGTACATAATTATGTGTGTGTATTGTTGCATATTGTTATTGTGAAGTATTTGGCTTTTGTATTTGAGCGATTTTTAGCTCCATGTTTTTGCTAATTTGTTGATGTTTTGTTGTGAAATGTATTGAATGTTTTATGTAAATAAAAAACCAGAGGGCAAATTTCTCAACACAGAGACATTAAAGTCATATTGTATTGTACTAATTTACGCCTTTGGCATTCTGTTTTCTCCTCTTTTTACTTTGCGTAGTTTTCAGTTTGCTATTTACATTCCTGTTTACTTTCCTCCCCCCCCCCCCCCCCCCCACCCCCCTTTTTACTATTTATATTTTGTATCTCTCTATCTCTTTCAGTTGTACTGACTGATCTCTAAAAGGAATTATTGTTTTAATATAATTTTATTATGGCATTCTGTTGCAGGTTGGTGTGATCATATTAACCTTGTCAGTGTTTGCGGTGAATGTGTGGAGCTTCACACGACTGAAACAGGAGTTCAAACTGGCCACCTACATTCCCAGCGACTCTTACGCGTACAAGTTTGTGGATGCCAAGGAGCGCCTGTTTACCACAGAGGGAGAGAACGCTGCAGTGTACTGTGGTGAGTGGCTTTAGTCTTATGACTACAGTACACAAGTGTGTGAATGCCATGGAAAGACAGAGGAAGAGGATACTGCAGTATATTGTGGTGAGTGGTTTTAGTCTTATGACTACAGTACACAAGTGAGTGGATGCCATGGAAAGACAGAGGAAGAGGGTACTGCAGTATATTGTGGTGAGTGGCTTTAGTCTTATGACTACAGTACACAAGTGTGTGGATGCCATGGAAAGACAGAGGGAGAGGATACTGCAGTATATTGTGGTGTTTTTATTTTAGTCTTATGACTACAGTACACAAGTGAGTCATATGACTACAGTACACAAGTGTGTGGATGCCATAGAAAGACAGAGGGAGAGGATACTGCAGTATATTGTGGTGAGTGGTAGTCTTATGACTACAGTACACAAGTGTGTGGATGCCACGGAAAGACAGAGGGAGAGGATACTGCAGTATATTGTGGTGAGTGTTTTTAGTCTTATGACTACAGTACACAAGTGAGTCATATGACTACAGTACACAAGTGTGTGGATGCCATGGAAAGACAGAGGAAAAGGATACTGCAGTATATTGTGGTGAGTGGTTTTAGTCTTATGACTACAGTACACAAGTGTGTGGATGCCATGGAAAGACAGAGGGAGAGGATACTGCAGTGTACTGTGGTGAGTGTTTTTAGTCTTATGACTACAGTACACAAGTGAGTCTTATGACTACAGTACACAAGTATGTGGATGCCATGGAAAGACAGAGGGAGAGGATACTGCAGTGTACTAGTCTTATGACTACAGTACATAAGTGAGTCTTATGACTACAGTACATAAGTGAGTCTTATGACTACAGTACACAAGTGTGTGAATGCCATGGAAAGACAGAGGAAGAGGATACTGCAGTATATTGTGGTGAGTGGTTTTAGTCTTATGACTACAGTACACAAGTGTGTGGATGCCATGGAAAGACAGAGGAAGAGAGTACTGCAGTATATTGTGGTGAGTGGCTTTAGTCTTATGACTACAGTACACAAGTGTGTGAATGCCATGGAAAGACAGATGGAGAGGATACTGCAGTGTACTGTGGTGAGTGGTTTTAGTCTTATGACTACAGTACACAAGTGTGTGGATGCCATGGAAAGACAGAGGGAGAGGATACTGCAGTGTACTGTGGTGAGTGGTTTTAGTCTTATGACTACAGTACATAAGTGAGTCATATGACTACAGTACATAAGTGAGTCTTATGACTGCAGTACAAGTGTGTGGATGCCATGGAAAGGCTGTTATCACAGAGGGAGAGAACACTGCAGTGTACTGTGGTGAGTGGTTTTAGTCTTATGACTACAGTACACAAGTGAGTCTTATGACTGCAGTACAAGTGTGTGGATGCCATGGAAAGGCTGTTATCACAGAGGGAGAGAACACTGCAGTGTACTGTGGTGAGTGGTTTTAGTCTTATGACTACAGTACACAAGTGAGTCTTATGACTGCAGTACAAGTGTGTGGATGCCATGGAAAGGCTGTTTACCACAGAGGGAGAGAACACTGCAGTGTACTATGGTGAGTGGTTTTAGTCTTATGACTACAGTACAAGTTTGTGTGCATGCCAAAGAGAGGCTGAAGGAGAAGATATTGCAGTGTACTGTGTGGTGAGTGGTTTTAGTCTTATGACTATAGTACAAGTGTGTGGATGCCATGGAGAACTTGAACTCGAAAACTTTATTTTACAAGGATTGTAGTTTAGGTTCTGATATAACTGCGCCGGCTGACTGGGCGTAAAACACCAACTTACTTGCTTACTTACTCAGTCAAAAACCTGTCTAACAACTAGTCCTTGCTAAGCTACTGAGAGAGGCTGAGGGAGAGGATACTGCAGTGTACTGTAGGGAGTATTTTTAGTCCTGTGACTCCAGGACAAGTTTGTAGAGTCCATGGAGATGTCATTTACTTTAGAGGGAGAGAGAGGATACTGCAAGGTATCGTAGGGAGTATTTTTAGGCCTGTGACTCCAAGACAAGTTTGTAGAGTCTATGGAGATGTCATTTACTTCAGAGGGAGAGAGAGGATACTGCAGTGTATCGTAGGGAGTATTTTTAGTCCTGTGACTCCAGGACAAGTTTGTAGAGTCTATGGAGATGTCATTTACTTTAGAGGGAGGGGATCCTGCAGTGAGACTTTAATATCCAAATAAACAAACCCATTTAGTGCTCCATTCAGTTGTCTTTAAATCGATGTGTGGATCAGTAAGACTAGTCACTGGATGAATGGTTAAAGTGGGCAGGTAGTGATCTGCAATGCAACATTCCTGCACAGTAGGTTGACAGCTGGTTTACAGCTGCAGTGTGCTTCTGCCTGATTTTGATCTCATGCAGTTGGTGGAATGCACGTTTAGTGTTTTTGCGTTTGTTTACAATTCACTCACGATAAAGTCAACAAAGAACATTGTCACTTTCAGCAGCGAAGTTTGTTGCAGGAAGTTTCAGCTTGTTTTGTTTGTTTGTTGCAGGAAGTTTCAGCTTGCTTTGTGTTGTTTGTTGCAGGAAGTTTTGCTTTGTTTGTTTGTTGCAGGAAGCTTCAGCTTGCTTTGTTTGTTTGTTGCAGGAAGTTTCAGCTACCAGGCCTATCGATCCCAGCTGGAAGCAATGTATCAGGACATCTCTGTGAACTCCAACGTACAGAATGGAACTGTGAACGCCTGGTTTATAAACTATCACACCTGGCTAAGCCAGACAGGTAATGTTTTGTCCTCCCTCTTCCATCTCCTTCCCTCCCCTCTCCCACCCTTTGGGGTTTGATATGAGCTGTTTTGTTAGGATATGATAACACTTTATTGTCCTTAAAAGGAAATTTGCTTTGAAACATACCATCAGTGTAACATGTAAATAGAAGTCAAATTAAATGTATGATAATTCAACGTAAAACATAAACTGTTTTCTTTAAAGTGTTTAAACAAATTACAGTTTTAGCTAAAAACGAGTAAATCACAACATAAGATAACATGCACACACAGATGTGCATTGTTGGAACAGAATCGTGTCTTCTCTTGGTGTTTGCACTGTTGTGCAGTTGTTTTACTTTATTGCATGTTCTGTACGATAAAATATGGATGTTTTTGCATGTTAAGCAACTTACCCTCAGGGTGAAGGCTGAAATGAAGACCCTGAAATGAAATTGGTTGATTCATTCGTTTATTCGCCATCTTTGTCCATCACGGACTGTCTGCCTGCCTGGGTCTCAGTTCTCAAACTCTCACTGTCTCAGACTCTCAGTGCCTTTCTCTGTCCATCATGGACTGTCTACCTGCCTGTGTCTCAGTTCTCAAACTGTCACTGTCTCAGACACTTAGTGCCTTTCTCTGTCCATCATGGACTGTCTGCCTGCCTGTATCTCAGTTTTTAAGCTGTCACTGTCTCAGACTCTCAGTGCCTTTCTCTGTCCATCATGGACTGTCTGCCTGTCTGTGTCTCAGTTCTCAAACTCTCACTGTCTCAGACACTCAGTGCCTTTCTCTGTCCATCATGGACTGTCTGCCTGTCTGTGTCTCAGTTCTCAAACTCTCACTGTCTCAGACACTCAGTGCCTTTCTCTGTCCATCATGGACTGTCTGCCTGCCTGTGTCTCAGTTCTCAAACTCTCACTGTCTCAGACACTCAGTGCCTTTCTCTGTCCATCATGGACCGTGTACCTGCCTGTGTCTCAGTTTTTAAGCTGTCACTGTCTCAGACACTCAGTGCCTTTCTCTGTCCATCATGGACTGTGTACCTGCCTGTGTCTCAGTTTTTAAGCTGTCACTGTCTCAGACACTCAGTGCCTTTCTCTGTTCACCATGGACTGTCTGCCTGCTTGTGTCTCAGTTCTCAAACTGTCACTGTCTCAGACTCTCAGTGCCTTTCTCTGTTCACCATGGACTGTCTGCCTGCCTGTGTCTCAGTTCTCAAACTGTCACTGTCTCAGACACTTAGTGCCTTTCTCTGTCTCACTCACAGGAGAAGGTTACGTTTTACTATGTTATGCTTAATCAGGCACGCAATCAAAATGTATAAACAGCAAATTTGTGAAACAATAAAAGAGCTGAACGTTTTTGTTTTGTTTTAGCCTTTTGTGCATTTGGATCTTCTTCTTTGCTGACTTTCCTTTGCCTGTTGGTTTCATTTCTTGGCATTCATGTTACAGAACTGCGACATGTAGTTCAGCTCTTTTGTTGTTTCACGAATATGCTGCTCATTCATTTTGATCATGTGCCTGCACCCAAACAGCTTAAACACACCATAGTAAAACCTAAGTCACAGTTCTGTAACATGAATGCTGAGAAATCAAAACAACAAGCAAAGGAAAGTCAGCAAAGAAAAGGATCCAAACGCACAAAAAGTTAAAAACAATACAAACAAAAATGCTGATTTTAACTAAGCGGGCAGCACAAAACATGTGCAAATTTTCAGGATAAACCCCTTTTTTAAGCAACAGACAGACAGACAGACAGACAGACAGATAAATGATGGTAAATGAAAATGGTTTGCATATCTGCTTTCAGTTATTGATGCTGGTGTTGGAGAATGCTAGCACATGTCTGAATAGCAAACGGTAGAGTCGAAAAAACAGCAAGGAATGGACAAAATGTCTGTCTGTGAAGTACTTTGTCCGACTATCTGTCTGTATGGCTCTCTGTATGTCTACCTTTTTGTATATTATGTATGCATAAACTGTACATGTGTATTTGTATTTGGTATCCATTGTTGGAAGAGGTGTACTGACCAGGTGCACTGACATATGTTCTGTAATTGTGTTATATTTGAATAAAAGAAAAAGTAACACACAGACAACACACACACACACACACACACACACACACACACACACACACACACACACACACCACCACACACACACACACACACACACACACACACACACACACACCACACACACACACACACACACACACACACACACACACACACACCTAACACACACACACACACACACACACACACACACACACACACACACACACACACACACACACACACACACACACACACACACACACACACAAACAAACAAACAAACAAAGGACAAAGAAATGGTGAACAAGGCTTGTTGTTGTTTTTGGTCACAGGCACAGTGGTGACAACAGAGCAACAGTACATTGACTCCTTGAAGACGTTCCTCTCCACTGCTGGCAAAAGTCTGGCACACTTTGTCACATTCAATGATGAGACAAACCCAACAGCCATCACAGTAAGTTGTATGGTGGATCTACAGAATGGTTCTTCTTTGATGTCCTTTTGTTGATTTAAATGATTTAGAAAAAAAGCTACTTTTTGCATTGAAAATGTTCTCATTGTAATCAGTATGACACTTTGGTTAATGTTATTTAATGCTAGAAAATAGAAACTCACCTGGCCTGCAAGTAAATACAAGGTGCGTAAACTCCACCATACCTTGTTATTCATGTGACATCTGTTTGGTGATTCTAGGCAAGCGCTGTAGGCCACATTCTGTTTTGCATTGCTAGGAAAGAGGTTAGGTATGTGTCCAACTGATCCTTGCTGGTGGCATTGTTGGCAGTATTAAGGTTTGTTGCCATCTGTAACCGGGTTCTGACAACACCTTGCTGGTGGCATTGTTGGCAGTATTGAGGTTTGTTGCCATCTGTTACCGGGTTCTGACAACACCTAGCTGGTGGCATTGTTGGCAGTATTGAGATTTGTTGCCGTCTGTTGCTGGGTTCTGACATCACCTTGCTGGTGGCATTGTTGGCAGTATTGAGATTTGTTGCCGTCTGTTGCTGGGTTCTTACATCACCTTGCTGGTGGCATTGTTGGCAGTATTGAGGTTTGTTGCTGTCTGTTGTGGGGTTCTGACATCACCTTGCTGGTGGCATTGTTGGCAGTATTGAGGTTTGTTGCTGTCTGTTGTGGGGTTCTGACATCACCTTGCTGGTGGCATTGTTGGCAGTATTAAGGTTTGTTGCCGTCTGTTGCTGGGTTCTTACATCACCTTGCTGGAGGCATTGTTGACAGTATTTAGGTTTGTTGCTGTCTGTTACTGGGTTCTGACAACACCTTGCTGGTGGCATTGTTGGCAGCATTGAGATTTGTTGTCATCTGTTGCTGGGTTCTGACATCACCTTGCTGGTGGCATTGTTGGCAGTATTGAGGTTTGTTGCCATCTGTTGCAGGGTTCTTACATCACCTTGCGCCACGTGCGTCAGCCTGACTCAGCCAGTGAAATTGCGGCCATGGAGAGCTTGAGGACCGTAGTGGACAGGGCGGGTCTGCCGCTGTACGGGAACAGCAAGGAGCTCCCCACGCACAAGTGCTTTGCCTACTCTGACAGCTACATGACTTACGAGACTAACAAGGTGTTGTGTCGAGGCCGTTGCCATGGTTTCATAAGCCTAGAGTCACTCATGTCAGTGTCTACAATTATAATAATGATAAAGGTGATTTGTATAATACACAGACAGCTGCATGACTTATGAGACTAACAAGGTGTTGCATTGAGGCCGTTGCGATGGTTTCATAGTGCCAGAATCACTCATGTTGGTGCCTGCAATTATAATAATAATGATAATAATGAAGGGGACTTCTGCAGTACCCATCTTTCACACAAGGTGGGTGCATGAATGCTTGATGATAACACTAACAACACTCATACACATGCATGCAGGCACACATGCATGTATGCATGCACGCACACGCTGCATGCACACTTGCATGTACACTCACACACACACACACACACACACACACACTGTGTACACGAGGGGTGTGGGTGGTAGGCACGGCTGCGGAAAAGACAGTTTAGAAATAGCTATTGAACAGGTGTGCTTTGATGACAGCCTTAAAAGAGGGGGAAGAAACAGTGGCAGAGTGTTTTGAGGCAAATTGTTCCAAACAGATGGGCCAGCGTAAGAAAACGTTCTTTCATCAGATACCTTTGTATTTACACGAGGGATTCCAAAATGATGCTGTTTTGTTTGTACCTCAGTCATGTAACAAAATTTTGGGGCAGAGGATTGGTATACTGGAGTCACCATGACAGCCTGTTTGGGCTTTGTCCAGAAGATATCTTCTGAGCCGCTGAACCTTTTGTAACCACACTTGGTACGATGCTTTATGGTGGTGCCTCAGGGTGAGGCGGAGTGTTGCTTGAACAAACTGGGTGGCTATCTTCAAGGTCAGGGTCACTGTGAGAGCTTGTGTCATCAAAATATGACTGTTTTTGCTGTGTCTTCTGAACTGGTTGCAAGCTTGTGTCATCAAAATATGACAGTTTTTGCTGTGTCTTCTGAACTGGTTGCACCTCTGACTTCATTAGTGTGTTGCATTGTGACTTCACTTGTGTGTTGCATTTTGTGACTACACTAGTGTGTTGCACTTGTGACTTCACTAGTGTGTTGCATTTGTGTGAGATGGAGGAAGTCTGCACCCAAGAGCGTATGTTGAGATTTGTTTTGGTTCATGTAAGTGTATGTTTAGAAGGTGAGACAAGATTCTACATCTGAAAATGATTAAGAGTTCCAGTGTCAGTAACACCACACACCAGATTTCCTGTGAATATTATTCTGTCGTTGATATCAAAACTGGTTGAGGGGGACGACACAGACAAATAGAAATCCAACTGGCTGGCTGAACCATGACCTGAAATGATTGACCAGCTGAACCATGACCTGAAGTGATTGACCAGCTGAACCATGACCTGAAGTGATTGACCAGCTGAACCATGACCTGAAGTGATTGACCAGCTGAACCATGACCTGAAGTGATTGACCAGCTGAACCATGACCTGAAGTGATTGACCAGCTGAACCATGACCTGAAGTGATTGACCAGCTGAACCATGACCTGAAGTGATTGACCAGCTGAACCATGACCTGAAATGATTGACCAGCTGAACCATGACCTGAAATGATTGACCAGCTGAACCATGACCTGAAATGATTGACCAGCTGAACCATGACCTGAAATGATTGACCAGCTGAACCATGACCTGAAATGATTGACCAGCTGAACCATGACCTGAAATGATTGACCAGCTGAACCGTGACCTGAAATGATTGACCAGCTGAATCATGACCTGAAATGATTGACCAGCTGAACCATGACCTGAAATGATTGACGAGCTTAACCATCCTGTGTGTCAGGTGTTGCTAGGAGAGCTGTACCGTAACTTGGCTCTGGCGGGCGTGTCTGTGCTGGTCGTCACCTGCATCCTCATTGCCAACCTGTGGACCAGCGTCCTCGTCTTTCTCTGCGTCATCTTCACAGTGGTCAGTTTTGCTTGGGGGTGGGGTGGGGGGAGTAATGACGTGGGTTTGGGATGGGGTGGGTTTGGATGGGGGTCGGTTTGATTTGTGATAAGGGCTGGAGTAGGGTGGGGGTGGTTTGGGAGGTGGGTTTGGTTTGTGGTGGGGGTTGGGGTAGGGAGGTGGGGTGGGGTGGGGTTGGTTTGGGGGATTGGTTTGAGTTGGTGAATTCCAAATGACTGAAGCCTGGTATTGAAAGGATTGTGCGCCAGCCCCTTTCAGGCTGATGCGTGGAACAGTCAGAAGTTTGAGATGGGGCTGAGTGGGAATGTGAGGGACAGCATCTTATGCTTTTTTGGATGTGGTATGGCTGCTTTGGACTCGGGCTGAAATTGTCAGGTTTAAAGGAAACACTTTGACATCAGATAGTAATGTTTAAGGTTTCAGACACTCTTGTCAAAGTCCAGACAGCTTTCTCTCTCATTTGTCTTCTCTCGTCCTTTCCCTCCCTCTCTTCCTTCCACACTTCTCTCTTTCTCTCTCATTTGTCTTCTCTCATCCTTTCCCTCCCTCTCTTCCTTCCACACTCTCTCTTTCTCTCTCATTTGTCTTCTCTCATCCTTTCCCTCCCTGTCTTCCTTCCACTCTCTCTCTCTCTTCTCTAATTTGTTTTCTCTCATCCTTTCCCTCCCTCTCTTCCTTCCACACTCTCTCTCTCTTTCTCTCTCATTCATCTTCTCACCTCCTTTTCCTCCCTCTCTTCCTTCCACACTCTCTCTCTCTTCTCTCTCATTCATCTTCTCACCTCCTTTTCCTCCCTCTCTTCCTTCCACATCTCTCTCTTTCTCTCTTATTCGTCTTCTCTCCTCCTTCCCTTCCCTCTTCCTTCCACACTCTCTCTCTTTCTCTCTCTTCTCTTCTCTCTCCTTTTCCTCCCTCTCTTCCTTCCACACCTCTCTTCTCTTTCTCTCTCATTCTCTTCTCCTTTCCCTCCCGTCTCCTTCCACACTCTCTCTCTCTTTCTCTCTCTTTCCTCTCCCTCTCTTTCCCTCCTCTCTCCTTCCACGCCCTCTCTTCTCTCTCATTCGTCTTCTCCCATCCTTTCCTCCCTCTCTTCCTTCCACATCTCTCTCTTTCTCTCTCATTCATCTTCTCACCTCCTTTTCCTCCCTCTCTTCCTTCCACACTCTCCTCTCTTTCTCTCTCATTCATCTTCTCACCTCCTTTTCCTCCCTCTCTTCCTTCCACACTCTCTCTCTCTTTCTCTCTCATTCATCTTCTCACCTCCTTTTCCTCCCTCCCCTCCTTCCACACTCTCTCTCTCTTTCTCTCTTTTCCTCCCCCTGAGCCTCTCTTTCCCTTCCTCTCCCCTCCCCCCCCCCTCCCCCCCTTTCCTTCCCCACCTGTACTGTAATACTCTATTTCTGCTGGATGCCTTCAGTATTGTTTTCATAATGTGTAGTAAATGCATTGCTACAGATACGGGCATAGACAATGATGATTTTGATGTCAAGTTGTTGATGGTGGTGGTAATGATGATAATGATGCCATGGCGGGGGTGGGGTGGGGGTATTTTATGTGACACCAGGTGGACGTGGCAGGAATCCTACAGTTCTGGGGCACGTCCATTGACACAGCCAGCAGCATCCTGCTGACGCTGACCGTTGGCCTGGCTGTGGATTACTCTGCTCACATCGGCCACACCTTCATGACAATCTCTGGACGGCGACCAGGTAAACACCCTCCGTTCTTCCCTCACAACCCCTCTGTGTGTGTGTGTGTGTGCGTGTGTGTGTATGTGTGTGTGTGTGTGCATGTGCATGTGTGTGTGAGTGTGTGTGTGTGCATGCATGTATGTGCATGTGTGTGTGAGTGTGTGTATGTGTGCATGTGTGTATGTGCATGTGCACATGTGTGCGTGCATGCATGCATGCATGCATGCGTGTATGTGGTGATTGTTTGTTTAATTTTTAATTGTTTTCAAAGTGTAGAAAAAATCAAGCAAGTAATTGATTGTTGAGGCATTATGTTTAGATCTGAAAGACCTTAAGGAGAGTAAATCTGACAGGGAAAGGGATTGGAGGGGGGGGGGAGGGGGGAGAAGAAAAAGAGAGATAGAGTGTGTCCTACTCCCTTCATAAGGAGCCTATTGGGTGCATGTCCCGCCTGAAGCCGAAGCTGATTTTTGGCCGGCAATGCTAAGTATCTCCCTGGTATGACCATTAAAACACCAAGTTACCTACCAGCTAAGCAGAGAGCAGAAAGGTTGTGAGAAATCTGATCCTGATGGGGACCATTATTGTGTTGGTTGCCTAGGTCAGACAGGTGTTTCGCTACCTGAGTACTCATCGGTGACCACCAGCACATGATATTGTTGTTATTGTGTGTTGTGCAGAAAGAATGTTGGTTGCCTAGGTCAGTCAGGTGTTTCGCTACCTGAGTGCTCATCGGTGACCACCAGCACATGATATTGTTGTTATTGTGTGTTGTGCAGAAAGAATGGTGGCAACTCTGCGCAACATTGGCCCAGCGGTCTTCAACGGCGGCTTCAGCACTTTCCTGGCCTTTGTCCTACTGGCCAACAGTTCCAGCTATGGATTTGTCGTCTTCTTCCGGGTACGCCAAGCAAGGGCAAAATATTGCTCTTTGGCATTCTTACTCTTTAAAACATTTTAAGCAGTTAACTGTTTATGTCCTGTATTGAGCTTTTTCCATGACAGCATTGAGGAGAAAATCTAACACAGCTGATAGATGGATGGTCTTTCACCAGGGTGGTCTTTCATCAGGGTGGTCTTTCACCAGGGTGGTCTTTCACCAGGGTGGTCATTCACCAGGGTGGTCTTTCATCTGGGTGGTCTTTCACCAGGGTGGTCTTTCATCAAGGTGGTCTTTCACCAGGGTGGTCTTTCACCAGGGTGGCCTTTTGTCAGGGTGGTTATTCACCAGGGTGGTCTTTTATCTGGGTGGTCTTTCATTAGGGGTTCCACTTACTTGGTGTGTCTAGTTTTATGAACTGAAGAGTCCGGGTATAATGAAGGTTTTAGTTTTCACCCCAACATAGATGTCTTCTTTGGGCAGGTGCTCTCCACAGTGGTCATGCTTGGACTCTTGTTGTTTTCTTTGGGTAGGTGTTCTTCACAGTGGTCATGCTTGGACTCTTGTTTTCTTTGGGCAGGTGTTCTCCACAGTGGGTGTCTTTGGACTCTTGGTGTCTTTGGGCAGGTGTTCTCCACAGTGGTTGTGTTTGGACTCTTGGTGTCTTTGGGCAGGTGTTCTCCACAGTGGTTGTGTTTGGACTCTTGGTGCTTCTTTGGGCAGGTGTTCTCCACAATGGGTGTGTTTGGACTCTTGGTGTCTTTGGGCAGGTGTTCTCCACAGTGGTTGTGTTTGGACTCTTGTCTTCTTTGGGCAGGTGTTCTCCACATTGGGTGTGTTTGGACTCTTGTCTTCTTTGGGCAGGTGTTCTCCACAGTGGGTGTCTTTGGACTCTTGGTGTTTTTTTGGGCAGGTGTTCTCCACAGTGGTTGTGTTTGACTCTTTGTCTTCTTTGGGCAGGTGTTCTCCACAGTGGTTGTGTTTGACTCTTGTCTTCTTTGGGCAGGTGTTCTCCACAGTGGTTGTGTTTGACTCTTGTCTTCTTTGGGCAGGTGTTCTCCACAGTGGTTGTGTTTGACGCTTGTCTTCTTTGGGCAGGTGTTCTCCACAGTGGTTGTGTTTGACTCTTGTCTTCTTTGGGCAGGTGTTCTCCACAGTGGTTGTGTTTGGACTCTTCCATGGCCTGGCCTTTCTGCCAGTGCTGCTGAGCATTGTGGGCCCAGCGGCTTATCAACATGCTGACAGCATAGCAAAGTCACACGCAATGGCTGTAAAGATCGATGTCAGACCGGCAGAAACAGCCTCTCTGGAAATTCTTGATAATGGAAGAACAAATGGAGAGCTGAATCATGTGGAGGTTGGTTCCTTTTTTCTTTCTTTTTTTAAATATTTTTCATCACAATTTTTATTTCTTCTGTTTAAAAAAAGAAAAAAGATTGATGATTGTGATGATTGGCAAGGGCCTATGACATTTTATGTCGGAGTTTTGATGTCTGTGCATTAACTCCAATATAGATTGCAGCTTTGTTGTGATTTGTTGTGTGAGATCTGATATCACTCAGAAGAAAGACTGATATTTTTTCCTCTACATGTTTTTCTTCTCCATATCTAAGAAACGTAAGTGCTCTAAACCAGTTTGAGGTGAAAAGGTTCCTGAGTTAAAGAAGGCCTGCATCCTGAATTAAAAGATGCCTTCTTCCTGAGTTAAAGATGTACTACCTGAATGCTTGCTTCTTTTGAGTTAAAGATGCCTGCTTTATGCACTGATAAAATAAATATTCTTTTGCTTTTATTTGCTAGAATCTGGCCAGCTGATTCTTTTGGAATTCTGAAAACTGGAATTATAGTACAACTGATTAAAAATGGTTATCAAAACTTTGGCACAAGAAATAAAACAGAATGAAATGCGTGTAGTGTCCTGACTGAAGTTTTGCTGGAATTTAGAATGCTAATGTGGATGCAATTCACTCATTCTTGTTCATGCTGCCATTGTAATAGCAGCTGGAAAAAAACATCATTTATGCCAGTTTGGATGTGATTAAGTCAGTAAATGTTTCAAAAGTAAATTGTTCAAAGGGTATTTTATTGCAGTTGTTAGGTTGAGTAAGTCTTGATGGCATTGAGTAACAGATCAAAGCGACAGATCATTCCACCAAAAATACAAAGTACTGGCATTTTGTCTGTGCCTGGTATCACTTCCTTTCAGTTAGGTATGGCCAAATCACCTGTGTTTGGTTCGCCAACATGCTGTGTGTGTGTGTGTGTGTGTGTGTGTGTGTGTGTGTGTGTGTGGTGTGTGTGTGTGTGTGTGTGTGTGTGTGTGATGTGTGTGCATGGTGTGTGTGGTGTGTGCATGCATGGTGTGTGTGTGTGTGATGTGTGTGTGTGTGTGTGTGTGTGTGTGTGTGCATGTGTGCGTGTGTGTGCATGTGATGTGTGTGTGCGTGTGTGTATGTGGTGTGTGTGTGCGTGTGTGCATGTGGTGTGTGTGTGTGTGTGTGTGCATGTGGTGCGTGTGTGCATGTGGTGTGTGTGTGTGCATGTGGTGTGTGTGTGTGCATGTGCGTGCATGTGTGCATGTGGTGTGTGTGTGTGTGTGTGTGTGTGTGTGTGTGTATGTGTGGTGTTTATAGAAATTAGCTCACTGTCACGCCAACCAAGCAGCTTTTGCCATATGCCAATTGTCACAAGCCTGTGTTTTCATAACACCGCCCAGTGCAAGCACAATGGCTTTAATCCTCTGAGCTGTGCGGCCGTTGTCCCAGCCTCTGCTTCATAAGCATGCCTTTGAGTCGTTCATATGAACAAACGTGGCAAGAGTGAGCGTTTCTTTTGCAGACTAATGGCCCTCTTCTGCATTCAAACTGTATCACTGAAGCTTGTCTCTAATGTTACTCAGCTTCAGCATATAGAGCTGGCTACTGTGGAGCAAGAAAGCTTTTCAAAGGTGCGTTTGTTTCAGAGGTTCTTGTTTCTTTTCTGTTCTGCACAGATCTACACTTTGTGTGTGAAGTGCTAACTTTCTGTCAGTCCTGTTCTCCGTCTCCCTCGGTGCACTCATGGGTGGGCCAGGCAAGATGAAAGACAGGGCATGCTCAGAATAAAAACAACTGTCACGTCTGGTAAAAGATGTGTAAAAGCTGAGTGAGAGAGAGACACCAGAGAGGATGGGTTGAGTGGACAGTCCGTGCCCAGCCTATCAGCTGCAAAATAGAACAGCTCTAGAGAAATGTACTCACCTTTACGACGACACACATAAAGAACAATTAAAAACACAATTAAAAGTGTTTTTAATTGTTCTTTATGTGTCGTCGTATTGGTGAGTACATTTCTCTAGAGCTGTTCGATTTTGTCAACCTCACCAGCAGTTGTTCTTGCACTCATTCCTTATCAGCTGCAGTTCAGAAGACAGGGAGAGTGCCAGCAGAAGAGTAATAGATGCATGGAATGCAAACTGGAGAAGCAGAAAATAGTTTTCCTTTGGCTCAGTTCAGTTTTGTTAAAGGGGACTGCAGGCAAAGCAGCATCACAGGCTCTTGATCAGGATCCAAACACATAAATGGTTAAAAGGAACTCTAATTTAATCTGACAATACAAGATGTGCAGAGTTTTTGATAAGCCCCTTTTTAAGTGACAAAACAAAGGTTTAACAGTGATCAATGAAAATGTACTTACCTGGCTGTGGTTGAAGGTGCGGTGTGTTTAATGCCTGGAGTCTTGTTGTTAGGAAAGAAATAATAAATGGACTCACAGCAGGGTTTTTTCTCCTCCTGTTGAATTATGGCCCATTTCATTAACAACTGACATTTGGAATCATGACAGCACAGCCATGAGTGCTGCCATTCTTTGTCTGTGTTGTCATGAACACAGCTGGGATGTGGCGGAAGTGTCCATTACCACGTGAGCCAGCATTGCTTTGTTCTTCATTGGTAAAGAGTAAACAAACATGGCTGCAACATTAGGATCTCAGATTTGAAGCAAAGCAAGTACTTCTTCCGTACACAAGTATCAACAGAACAACCATATAAAAGCAGCAAATGGAGGAGAAGAAAAAAAAACATTGTCTGCATTTTCAGACCATCTTGCTTCTTTGCTTGGTATTCACTTTAAAAATGGTATGCAAGTAGTCAGGTAAGCCATTATAATATACCCAACCCTTTGTCTCAAAGTTTTCCCAGTGTTTCTTTTGAATCAGTTTCGGTGTTGGTCTGATTGACAATGGCCCTATCCTATTCATTTCAAGACAGATCCTGGAACACAGCCTTTATGATCGGAGAGTCCAGTAAGGTTATCTTTGAATAGGCTACTTAAGGTGAGACCATGTTACACATGCAGGCATGCTGTAATGCTGGTAAGTGAGGACAGGGTGAAGGAAGCATTACAGGAAGTTTGAGTGGGCTTCTGTACTGAAATGGGTTTGATTTCCCAGTTGGACAATGCTGAAATGGGTTTGATTTCCCAGTGTGACAGTGCTGAAATGGGTTTGATTTTCCAGTGTGACAGTGCTGAAATGGGTTTGATTTCCCAGTGTGACAGTGCTGAAATGGGTTTGATTTCACAGTGTGAAATGGGTTTGATTTTGGAGTGTGACAATGCTGAAATGGGTCTGATTTCACAGTGTGAAATGGGTTTGATTTTGCAGTGTGACAGTGCTGAAGTGGGTTCGATTCCCCAGTGTGACAAGCCTGAAATGGGTTTGATTTTGCAGTGTGACAATTCTGGAATGGGTCTGATTTTGCAGTGTGAAACAAGTGATTTCACAGTGTGACAGTGCTGAAGTGGGTTCGATTCCCCAGTGTGACAGTGCTGAAATGGGTTCGATTCCCCAGTGTGACAGTGCTGAAATGGGTTTGATTTCCTGGTGAGACAATGAAAACTTCTCACAGAGCTGACTTTCTGTGCATCCTCTCTCACGGTGTCCTCACAGTCCCCTGTGTGCAATCACATTCATCAACGTCAGTGTGCATGTTAAAAACCCTAAGTGCTGGCAGCTGTACCATCATTTAGACAGACAAAAAAAAACAAAAAAAAACTGCACACACTGGTAGGAATGGGTAGCGCTGCTCTTGCAGCGGCTGTAGCCTTACCCAGGTAAGGTGACTGAGATTTCTCGCAAGGGATGATAAATTACTAAATGAAACAACAAAACAACAACCAACCGACCATAGTAATAGAAACCAAACAGTGTTATGATCGGTGAAAGCTTTGATGACTGTGACAAACATTTACCAAGGCTGGTATTTAGAAAAGAAAAAAGAAAAAGAAGAGCAGCAATGGCAGCTGCAGTTTACTCTCTCTCTCTCCTCTCTCTCTCTCTCTCTCTCTCTCTCTCTCCCTCTCTCTCTCTCTCTCTCTCCCTCTCTCTCTCTCTCTCTCTCTCTCTCTCTCTCTCTCTCTCTCTCTCTCTCTCTCTCTCTCTCTCTCTCTCCCTTTCCCTCTCTCTCTCTCTCTCTCGGTTTCAAAGTTTGTCTGGTTTGGTGTCTAACTTCACTCTAATGGTAGCTGATTACACTGTCAGTGCTCACACATGGATAACAGAATGACACAGGTCACAGAAGTCTTGAACTGGTTGTGGGTCACTGGATTGCACCTTTCACTGATTATTTGTTGCCTTGGTTGTCTTTTTCTTCTGTGGACTTTGCACTGATGGACATGTTTTGTGATTTCTGAGTTGTCACTGATGGACATGTTTTGTGATTTCTGAGTTGTCACTGATGGACATGTTTTGTGATTTCTGAGTTGTCACTGATGGACATGTTTTGTGACTTCTGAGTTGTCACTGATGGACATGTTTTGTGATTTCTGAGTTGTCACTGATGGACATATTTTGTGATTTCTGAGTTGTCACTGATGGACATGTTTTGTGACTTCTGAGTTGTCACTGATGGACATGTTTTGTGATTTCTGAGTTGTCACTGATGGACATGCTTTGTGATTTCTGAGTTGTATGGCTCACACTGGTACATGTTACTTTGCAATTTTCTGTCATTTTTTGACTCACATGAAATGCGAGTCCTTGTAATGATCAATGTTTGGCTTGACAGCCAGCTGGTTGAGTGTTTGGCTAGTCAAAAACTGTAACATTGCAATTTTCTCGTACACCATCAATCTGATAAATGTCAAACTTTGCATGATGCCTGTTCATGCCACTTTCACTGACCACTGTATTTCAAGGTCCTGGCAGTGTCAGGTTTAGCTGAAAATGTTACATTCTTATCTAATTAAATTCAAACCTTGCCTGATTGTTAACTATCTCCACTGGATCTTGAGGACACCACTGTTTTTGACTTCCGGATGTATTCAAGGGAAATAGCTGATGTTTCCTCATTTACCAAAAACTACACTGTTGGCTTTTTTCTCAGACTCTTTTAAGACAAGGTCTGTCAGATGTTGTATGGCTATAGCCTTCAAGGTTACAGGTTGTCAGGTTGTGTGTTTGTTGGCCAGCGTAGCTTAAACTTTGTATGGGTGTTACATAGAGTGAAAGGATTATGCACAATATGCTCAGTGGGTCTCTGATGTGTATTTAATGAAGATGCTTAACAACAACAGCGAAAAATCTGTTTTTTGCACCTGAATGTGAGCATCTGAGCGCAATTGCTCTTCACGTTTTCTCTTTTTTTCTAGCCTCTTCTTCACCTGAATGAGTAACAAAAGTACCGGAGGTAATTTGCTCAATGGTGTTATGAAGCCTGATTTTTTTAACCATCCGTTTTCAGCTTTTGTCCTCTGTGTGTGTTGATGATGGGAATGAAGGCTTCATTGTGTGGTCTTTTCCTCCTTTTTTCATCTTCATTTTGAGTTTATTGTGTGTTGTGTCTAAATTTTAGGAATTTAAATTGTTTTGCTTAATTTATTCATTTGTTTGCCGTTTTGACCTCTGTCATGCCTTTTTGCATGTCCTGCGCTTTCTTTTGTGCTTTTTGACAGTATGTTTTAATGGTCCTCTGACTTATGTGAGAGATTTAACATAAAACTCATCTTGCTCCTATCAGTGAAAAAGACACAAATGGTCATCTGGTTTATGTGATGCAGATAATAATAAATAATTCTTATAAAGCGCTGTTCTTTAACCAGAATTAAACTGACTGTGCTGTACAAACATCTTATCACAAAAACTACATTAACATACATTTCAGCAAACAAAACCTTAATTATTGTAGCTTAAACTACTGTTATCACCTATCAAACAGTAGACTCACACACGCACACAACACACACACACACACACAACAACACACACACACACACACACACACACACACACACACACACACACACACACACACACACACACACACACACACACACACACACACACACACACACACACACACACACACACGCACACACACAATGACATGCGCACACCAGTCTCCGCTCGTCCACTCATACAACAATTAACAAAATATTAACTTAATGATCTCAAACAACAACACCAATTTGAATCTGTCTTATCACCCACCCAACCTGTGCCTCCTTCTCTTGCCTAGATCTCTCATGCTCTCTCCAGGTAACTATCTGACATGTGTAAGATGTGAACAGTGTGATCCAAGTGGTATTCTGGCATAAATAGAAATGTCTATTTTGGAGCATTCTTAAGACCCAAAGGAATTTGGAGCTTAATTATTTCGGTAGCCCCTCTCCACCCCTTTTCCTGAAAGAGAGAGAGAGAGAGAGAAGTGACCATATTCGTGGTGTTTGTGCCTCAGCCCACACTTCCCACAAGTCATTGCCTTCCCTTTATTATCACTGGTATTACTATTGTTTGGATTTTGTAGCTGGAACATTTCCCTTTACCTCTTACTTTCACACATGCATGCACATGCATGCACACATGCGTGCATGCGTGCACACACAACCACACCCACACCCACACCCACACCCACACACTCTCTCTCTCTCTCTCTCTCTCTCTCTCTCTCTCTCTCTCTCTCTCTCTCACACACACACACACATCTCTCTCTCTCTCTCTCTCTCTCTCTCTCTCTCTCTCTCTCTCTCTCTCTCTCTCTCACACACACACACATGCTCCCTCTCTCTCTCACACACACACACACACACACACACACACACACACACACACACACACACACACACACACACACACCACACACACACTCACTCACTCACTCACTCACTCACTCACTCACTCACACTCACTCACTCACTCACTCACAACACACACACACACACACACACACACACACACACACACACACACACACACACATATACACATTTATTAAATGCTGCACATGCTTGCTTCTGATGATTGCTTTTGTCGTTGTGCAGAGATTTTAATGGGGGTGGGGTGAGAGGTCTGTTCATTAATAAGTTGCATGGTGTGTCTAAAGCAAATGCCCAGCTGCATGAGAATCTGTCAGATTTCTATACACATCAGCAAATGTCTTGGAGACTGAGACAATTAATGGTGTAGTACGGTTACCAAACCATGCATGTTTTGTCCTATAAGCTGTGTCGAGATAATGCCATGGGGAACAGTATCGTTGCATTAATGTGACTAGAATACACACTGTCATTTTACCTGACAAACAGTACAGATTTGTTGTTGTTGTTGTTGCTTTGTGCATGAACTGTGATTGATTTGGGGATGTTGTAAAAAGCTTGTTTTGTTTTTCTCACAGTTTGTTCTGCTGTTTGAGTGTTGCATGTTGGGCACAGTTCCCTGTTTTTGTTTATTTACTTGTTCTCTTTCAATCCTTTCAACAAACTTTAATGTAAATTACACATTTCAGTGGAATTGGTTTTTTATTATCTTTACTGATATAATCAAATGTATAAATGCTGAAATAATTATATGGATAAATGAATGAAGGAAAGAGTGAAGCAGTGAGTGTGATAGCAAGCAAGCAGTTAAGGTAAAAAGTGCATGGATGCACTGAGTCAGATGTACACAGCATGTTGGAAGTAAGCTAAAGTGGTGTAAAGAAAGGTATGATATGGTATGGTAATGTAATGGGAGTGAGAGGTAAGAGAAGGAGTGTGTGTGTGCATGCATGCATGTGTGTGTGTGTGTGTGTGCTGTGTGCATGTGTGTGTGTGCATGCATGTGTGTGTGTGGGGGGGGGGGGACTATTAAAAAGACAGGCCAGTGTGAAGTAAGAAGGTGATGTGAGAAAAGGTATAACAGCATGGCATGGTATAGTAATTGGAATCAAAAGTGAGGGAAAGAGAAAAAAACGAGGAAGAGTGGAAGGTTTGTGTGAGGTGACAAGGTGATGTGAGAATAAAGCAGGTATTACAGCATGGTATGGTATAGTAATTGGAATCAAAGGTGAGGGAAACAGATGGGGGGTGGGGGGGGGGGACAACAACCCAGAAACAAGGAAGATTGGAAGGTCTGTGTGAGGTGACAAGGTGATGTGAGAAAAAGGTATTACAGCATGGTGTGGTAATTGGAATTGGAATCAAAGATGAGTGAAAGAGAGGGGAAAAACAAAGACAAGTGAACGGTTAGTGTGAGGTAACAAGGTGATGTGAAAAAAGGTATTATAGCATGGTATGGTAATTGGAACTGGAATCAAAGGTGAGTGAAAGAGAGGGGGGAAAACAAAGACAAGTCAGTGAAAAGTTAGTGTGAGGTGACAATTAAGGTACCTAAGAAAAAGATATTACAGCATAGTTTAATATGGTTGCTGGAGTCAAAGGTGAGGGGAAAGAGAGGGATGAAATCGAGGAAGAGAGAAAGGTCAGGGTGAGGTCACAAGGTGATATGATAAATGGTAATGCAGCAGGGTAATACTAACAGGAATCCAAGGTAAGGGGAAGGGAAGCAACTGAGGAGGGAAAAAGGTATCACAGAATGGTATGATGTGGTATGGTAGGTTGTAGGGGTCAAAGGTAAAGGACAGAGGGGGAAGAGAACGAGGAAGAGAGGTCAATGTGAAGTCATGTCAGTGGGCACTTAATTCGCAACCCCCACGTGTTAAAACCGAAACCTCTGGCCAACACTCTTCCTCGACCTGTGCCCCAAAGCAATGGAGTTATCTCCCTTGTGACATCGGTCACACACGGTCCTACTACTTTAACCCCATCACTGCCGCAGCCTGTACTATTTCCGGGCTGAAAAGTGCACACACACACACACGCCTGCAAACGGTACATATTCTGGTTCTATAACAAATCTAATTTTAATATTGTGTGTTTTGATGAAAACCCTTTCACATATTATTGCAAAAAAGAAAAGAAAAAAAGGCTGAATAATTTCCAGTTTCGCACTTTTATTGTTCATTTTCAAGTAACATCATGGCAGTGAAGGGGTTAAAGACTCACCTCAACACATCTGATCTGATCTGATCTCTAATTCTTCTTTTGCCCCCCCCCCCCATCCCTGTTACATTCCTTCCACTGTGCACCCAATCACTGTTACATTTCTTCTGTGCACCCATATATTATGTGTGTGTGTGTGTGTGTGTATGAGGCGGGAAAGGCGGGTGGGTGGGTTACAGTGTGTGTGCAAGGAATACAGTATTTATATATTATCTTTGAGGTTTTATGAATATATTTTATTCATCATCATGCCCACCTTGTTGGTGAGGTACCTTGCAAAAGAAATGACAGCTATTTGGGGGGGAAAAATCATGTGACTTTATCACCACGAACATGACTCACAAGCTGTTCCATTCCGCAGGCTTCGCATCGCCGGGCACAGGGTAAGAGCTATGACGCTCCCTTCACCGTGTCAGACAGCCTAAAGTGCTATGACACTCTGGGTGGAGATGTTCTCTTCACTCCCCATGGAGCTGCTGTCTACATCCCAGCACCAGACTGTCATTTGGAATCGACCCAACTGTGATTCACCGCCCCTCTGCAGTCACTCCACTCATCATCTCAGCCACGCTTAGATAACACATTCTAGGTGCTGCTTGCTGAGAAACAACTGAACTAAAGAGAAGTTGGGCTTGAGGGTGTTGTCTGGCTCACCACCACCCCCTCCACCGTTGCTGTTTCTCAATGAAAGCTTCCGAACATTAATGTTGGGAAAGCTGTTACCTCACTGGTGCTGTGCAATATGTTTGAGGACACACATCCCGGTTTTGTCGAATGAGTTTTCTTTTGAGCATTGGGCATTGTCTTTTTCTGTGCCATAGTGTGTGCTTTAAAAATAAATAAATTATGTGTTAACAAAAGCCAGTCCACTTCCCAAGGGGAACATATTTGTGCCATAAAAAATAGCATCACTATCAGCATCATAATCATCATCATCATCATCATCATCAAGTAGCTGGCTTTTTGTTTTGTTTTGGGGTTTTTTGAAGCCCAAATAAATAAAGGA
>JABMCL010003333.1:120000-170000 GCA_018857735.1 Alviniconcha marisindica | reverse complement strand
TTCAGTTTGACCGTATTTGTAGGCCCCAGGATCCTGTTGTGGAGTAGGCTCCTGTGGACCGGTTACACATCTTTATGCCACTAAGGGCCCTCAGAGTTCACAAGATGAAGCGTTTCACGCTGTTGTTATTATAAAAGGTTGTAGCATGCGTAGGAATCACTCATTAGGGAGCCGGTTTGGCCTAGCGGTAAGGCGGTAGGCTGGTAAGCGGAAGGACCTCGGTTCGATACCGCTTCGGCTCTCCTTTCTCTTCAAAAGTTGTGGTTTGTGGACACGGGTCTTGTGACTTTGTCCCTCACAATTAATGAAACATTAAAATGGCTCTCATCGCTGCCCATCTTAATGCAGGTCATTCTGGTGGTGACAGTGTCGCGATAGGTATATATATATATATACTCTCCCTCTTCCCCCACCTCCATACCCCTTTCCCCCATTCTCCCCGTCCCTAATAAGCCTTATGGTTTCTGTGGACGTTAAGTACCATGTTTACTTACGTAGGAATCACCCAGGGCTCAGGAGCTGTGTGAAAGTCGAGGTGGCCGTCCCGGGCTCCCGTCCCTAATAAGCCTACGGTTTCTGTGGACGTAAAGCAACACTCAACCAACCAAAGTGATGTATGCAGAGCTCAGGAGCTGTGTGAAAGTCGAGGTGGCCGTCCTGGGCTCCCGTCCCTAATATGCCTACGGTTTCTGTGGACGTAAAGCAGCACTGAACCTAGGAATCACTCGGAGCTCAGTCGATGAACCGTACGCGTTGTTGGACATCGCGTTGTCTTCCACCGCGTGACACGCGCTTCTGCATGCTAGCTATAGGCCTTTCGTTAGGAAGGTATGAAGTCAAATGAGCTCATTACGCGCATTTTCTGTTCCGCTGAGCGACAGCAGCAGTGCTACTAACAAAGAGTCATGTAATCAGAGAGTGTTTGTTTTACAAAGTGGCTGATGTAAAAAAAGATGCATTCGTTTTGTCTTGAAAAATACTGGCAATTTTCGCCATTTGTGTTGTAGCCTACGATGACGTTTGTTCAGCGGTTTTGACAGTGATCACGCGGAGGAAACAAACAGTGATATTTATTCATTTCGTCATCATCAGGGAATAACTATTTAATGCCTATATGCCATTTACCAGTAAAATGCGAATAACAGTATAAGTTCTATTTCTGTTTCAAATTCCAAGACTGTCTAAATTGTAATCTCTTGCGATGAGCGTGAAATCCATTCACGTTGTGATACTGCTCGATGTTATGCGTGCTTTGGCTTACTCCATTGTCTGGCCGGACGCAGAAATGAAGGTCCCCTCCGTCGAGAATCCAGATCCAGCCAGCAAAGACTATACCTGTTTAAAGCCTGGCGTAGTTAAAGTGTAGCTTTGCATGCTTCACCTGCTGCCAAAATCCCCCCCCCCCCCCTCCCACCCCCCCGAACCTTCCCGGTTCATTCGGCTTCATTTTTTTCCAGAATTTTCTTCGAACATAATAATAATAAAAAATATAAAAACAGCAGATGCATGGTGCACTTTCAGAGACTCAAAGTTCCGCGCCACTTAGAAAAGAAAGAAAAAAGAAAAGAAAAAAAGAATAAGAGAAATGTGTGTCTTAAGAAGGAATCCGTTGTAATATGATAAGTTGTGTTTGCCCAGGCTGACACGACGTTTGCATTTGACTGGGTGATAAAAATCACGTAACTAATCATTATCCGAGTGACATTGAGTCCCTCATATCACCCCCCGCTCCCCTTTCTTTTCTACCCTCGAGAATGAAATACTCTGTTCGCTAGCTTTTTTCAAGCTGATGTTTATTTTTTATTGGTCCAAAGTGAGCAATATATTTTTTAATTTTATGTGTGTGTGTGTGGTCTGTGCGAATGTATATGCGCGTGCCTACGTGCGTGCGAATAGGCTCGCGCGCGCGCGCGCGCGTGTGTGTGTGTAGTGATAGTATATATATATATATCGGTGTTTGTGTGAATTTCGTTTTAACAAATTATGCATGTTTTAATTTTGTTTTCTAGCTTAAATACTGTGTTACAGGAAATGCCATTTGGGTGTTTTATGGTAATGTTTATGAAAATGATTATGTGACTGGTGATCCAGATGGTTAATCAAGTTGTACTTAATTCAAGTAGGCAAGAAAGTCGTGTGATGTATTCCCAAGGATACCTTGTGAATTAAATGTGAAGTTACAAGTGTTTGACTTCCGTTATCAAAAGCAAACTTTCACTTTCTTCCTCTCTCCCAACTGTCTTCCTACTCTCTCCCTCTCATCTTGGTCGGTCTCAGTCTCCCCCTGTTTCGCTGCCCCCTCCCCTCCTTTCTCTCTCCACTCTAACCCGTCTCTCTCTCTCTCTCTCTCTCTCTCTCTCTCTCTCTCTCTCTCTCCTCTCTCCCTCTCTCTCTCCCTCTGTCTGTCTCTCGCCCTTCCCTCTCTCCTCTCTGTCTCTCTCGGTTCCCCTGTGTGTGTGTGTGTGTGTGTGTGTGTGTGTGTGTGTGTGTGTGTGTGTGTGTCTGTCTGTCTCTGCCTTTCTGTCTGTCTGTCTGTCTGTCTGTCTGTCTGTCTCTCTCTCTCTCTCTCTCTCTCGGCCCCTCCCGCCCGGCCTCTCTCTATCCCCCCCCCCTCTCCCCGCTCCCAAAGTCTCTGTCTCATTCTCTCGCGCTCCCCATCACATCTGCTTTCCTTCGTCCTGGGCCAGTGGCCCATTGCAGTTGACGAGATGTAAAATTCCAAGAACTCCCCCCTCCCCCCCCCTTACCCTCCCCCCCCCCCCCCCCCTACCCCCGCCCCACTTCCTCTCCGGCAGGCAGTCACACTTGTTTTGCAACTGTGACCTTTGGAAGGTGGAACGAAGGGCATGTCACTCGCCGGCCATGCCGACACAACACGACGGCTTTCCTCCCCTGCCGGACAGCTGCAACGCTGATCTTCCTTCAGCTTCACTTACGGGCGGAGGGCGTGCTACAGTATAGTAAGACTGCTGGTGAAATTCAAGGTGCATGTGTACAAAGATTCCCGCCATAATTATTGCTCTGTGTCACGGTATGGTTTAGGCGGCAACTGCAACACCATCGTCCTGATATGGTTGATGGGACATTAAAATCCAGTTACTGACTCATCCTGATAGTATAACCATTCATGGTTGACTGGGCATTACTGAAGAAAAAAAAAACAATTTCAAATATCTACCTACCGCAACACCTTATCCACGGGGATGTCACGAAGGCGGCAACTGGGTCGTTTACTTCGCGCGTGTTCGTGCGTATGTGTGTGTGTGTGTGTGAGAGAGAGAGAGAGAGATCCTAGTGGGTGTCCGATTCAAATTCAGTGTAGGCTATCGTAATCGGGCCCACGCATTGAGCGAGCGAAACTACTGCTAGTCAGTTGATCGGTGGGCTCTCAGTCATCACGCACAGACACTGAGCGGGCAGAGCAGCCTTAGTTTCTGACCACCGTACCGGCCACACTATACTATTGCGGTTATCATCAGTTTTAGAGCTATGTAGTTGTAACTGTGTCTCGGCAGTCTGGTCAGCAGCCGAATCTGGAAGAGTTTACGATCCCGGTGTAGCGCCGTAACCATCAGTAGTAGGGTGCCGTGGGTTTTAAGACAAGTTTTCAGTGAAGGCAGGGGGAGAAAAAGGGCTGTCACTGACGGAGAGCAAAAGGGGGATAATTCTACATTTGTGCAGCAGAAAGCACGATCGACGTAAACCTCCAAGAGAGCCCATAATCATGGGGGGGGTGGGGGGGGGTGGTGGCGCTGGGTCTGCTCTTTGTGGAGGTGGAACTGACGTCAACTAAGCCTGGGTCCACAAGTGACTTCGCTAGCACTGTCATCAGTAAAGGCATCCTGGTATGCCGGCATGTTGGGTGAAGAACTCTCTCATCACTCTGCACACATCGAGGTGACTGACGTGGCAGCAGTGCTGCCTCTTCTCGGTGGTGCCCTGCCAACGGTTTGACGTCTCCCACGGACCTCCGGCGACAAGACCACGACTGGCGTGGAACAGACCCGCCTGGGTATATAGCTGGGCGTATGGGGTGCTTGAGACCCCGTCCCTAATAAGCCTTATGGATTCTGTGGATATAGAGCACCATATTTACTGACTGACTTTGCTTGGGACCCCGTCCCTACTGATAAACCTTATGGTTTCTGTGGACGTAGAGCACCATGCTTACTTACTTTGCTTGGGACCCTGTCCCTAATAAGCCTTATGGTTTCGGTGGACATAGAGCACCATGTTTACTGACTTACTTTGCTTGGGACCCCGTCCCCAATAAACCTTATGGTTTCTGTGGACTGTAGAGCACCATGTTTACTGACTTACTTTGCTTGGGACCCCGTCCCCAATAAGCCTTATGGTTTCTGTGGACATACAGCACCATGTTCAGTACTGACTGACTTTGCTTGGGACCCCGTCCCTACTGATAAACCTTATGGTTTCTGTGGACGTAGAGCACCATGCTTACTTACTTTGCTTGGGACCCTGTCCCTAATAAGCCTTATGGTTTCGGTGGACATAGAGCATCATGTTTACTGACTTACTTTGCTTGGGACCCCGTCCCCAATAAGCCTTATAGTTTCTGTGGACATACAGCACCATGTTCAGTACTGACTGACTTTGCTTGGGACCCCGTCCCTACTGATAAACCTTATGGTTTCTGTGGACGTAGAGCACCATGCTTACTGATTTTGCTTGGGACCCCGTCCCCAATAAGCCTTATGGTTTTTGTGAACATAGAGCACCATGTTTACTGATTGATTTTGCTTAGGACGCGTCGTGTGTTGTGTGTGTGTGTGGAAACGTCGGACACCACTGAGAACCGACTCGGTTTCTTCTTCCGTAAAGCGGCCAACATCATTTTTTTGTTGTTGATGGTCCAGTCGCTGCTAATTTTGTTGCTGGTTCTGCTGCTACCACCGCATGATGGTTCAGTCGCTGCTAATTTTGTTGCTGGTTCTGCTGCTACCACCGCATGATGGTTCAGTCGCTGCTAATTTTGTTGCTGGTTCTGCTGCTACCACCGCAGGACTGAAACGGCTGCAACTAGTCAGTATTCTCGGCGTCTGCACCCGCAACCGGCAGCTTTACCCAGACTACTTTGGTTCCTCTTCACCGGCCAGTCTTGTCGGTGAATGCAGGCTTAAACAAACTGAGTAAATATATGATACTATCGCTTTCACTGACGCTGTGAGGCCGAAAGGGCAAGACCACCTGACCGGAGTCCAGAAGTCAGAGAAACTGATACCTGCAAAGTGCTGAATAATGGCTTTCTGCCGGTAGGTAGGTAGGTAGTGATGCTTAATGTCCTCAGATGTCAGTTGACATATTAGGGACAAGCTGAGACCAATGCCGAAGCATGGTTCAATATAGCTTTACGTCCACGGAAACCAGAAGGCTCGTTAGGACGGACAGCCCAGGACGGCCACCTCGACTCTCACACAGCTCCTGAACTATGCCGACCGTAATGCAGGAGCTTATAGTCACCCCAAAATGGGAGAAATGGAGGGGTCATTCTGCCCACAGGTTCTTTTCCTCAGCATGAGCAGGTACACAACCTTAGGTTATCGCCTGTTCATTTTCACTGCTTGAAAAAACTTGCTGCCGGTATTTCATAATCTATGCCCACCAAAGGCTACGAGGCATGCCATCTGCTCACGCACCAGCTATACGTTGGTGTTCCTATAACAACAAACACCGCTAGGCTAGCAAGAGCAGAAGATGGATAGCCTATAAAACAACAAAGCCTATAAAACAACAAACACCCCTAGCCTAGCAAGAGCAGAAGATGAATAACTTGACCTATAACAACAAACACCCCTAGCCTAGCAAGAGTAGAAGATGGATAGCCTCGGGAGATTTAAGTCGCTCCGGCTCGGGTAATGGATTACGATGTCGCAGTATTTTACGATGTCTGGAGAGAAAATGGAAGCCGGTTTCAGGTTGCTTTTGTCGTGTGCAGTTACTAATGATTGTTGTCACAGACAGATTGGACAATAAGCTGAAAAATGCACCAGCCTGGCCCACATTTTTGTAATGGAGTCGTCTGTTTTTGTGATAGGTGTCACTCTGCACCCCGACGTTACAATTCGGTTGACAGATATGTTCATTTTAAAACGACGCGAGTCGCGAACGCAAGGCGTCTGTTCTTTAAAAAAAACAAAAACAAAAACTAACCAAGATGTTAACCTAAGTTTGCCTCAGTAATCGTCTCTGCTTTACGTAGCGTTAGGTTTGGGGGGGGGGGGGGGAAGAGCAAATCACATGACCTTCAATTTCGACTGTTCGTATACAAACGCCTTTTAAAATTAACAGAAGGGAGTTAATTAACGCTCAAAATACGTGACACAAGTACAACAACAAAGACCCGAGTCACCTACGGTAACTCAGGTGCTGGTATGCATTCCCCTCCCCCCCCCCCCCCCCCCCTTGATAAAAAATAAAAAATCTTTAAAATCAAGTCGAGTTCAAGCTCGTGCGTTGGAGGTGGCCCTGCGAGCGTGTTCTTGCCTTAATGACAGTTCGAATCTCCCTTTTCCCGGAGACATGTTTCGCAGGCTGTAGTGAACATGGCCCAGTTGTACGGTCCCCTGACCTCCGCTCGGAACGACGAGTTGCAAGCAGCTGCAAGTCAACACGGACGGGGAGCCGGGTGCTGTGTGTGGGGGGCCCGCACCAGCCCAGCCACCTGCACGTCATTGTGGCCGCTCGTCGTGAACACACGTCGGCACGTGATGCACGGAAAAAGAAGACCGCGCTTCGCTGCAACGTTGACGTTCTTTTGTGTGCTCTGGCTCCTTCAACATACTTGGATATATATATATGTTGTTGTTTTTGCCCAAGGTTTGTGAAATAGATATATATATATATACATGTTGTTTTTTTGCCCAAGGTTTGTGAAATAGAGATATATATATTTTTAAAATTAAATATATTATTTTTTTGTTTGTGAAATAAGCCCAAGGTTTGTGAAATATATATATATATATATATATGGTTTCTTTTTGCCCAAGGTTTGTGAAATACAGGCGCTGAATAGAAAGGGGTGGGAGGCCGATGCTACGATAATCCTTACTTCATAATATTTCGCTGTTATTACTGCTGAGCGGCAGAGTTTGAAGCTGTTTATCAAATATTACTGAGGAAACAAGACCGGTTTATTAGGTACTAAGAATACACATCAAGCCGTTAGTTAGTAATTGGATTTTAACGTCCGGTCAACCGCACTGGGTCACCTCAGTCAGAACGATGCTAAGAAGGTAGTTTTGAATGGAAAATGTCGTGACGAAACGATAGAACTTTGAAGTAGAATACACACGTGTATATACTGAGTCTAAAATAGCTGCTTGAATGAATCAAATCTGCCACGCACTTTAGAGACTTGGGGCTCGGAAAGACGCATCCACACACACACACACACACACACCACCCCACCCGTCACTCCCTGGCTCTTCTTATGGAATGGAAAACGAGTCAGTGTGGATAGCAAACTCGTCCTGTAACCGAGTCAGTCATACGTTGTTAGTCGGGGCAGAGATACTACAGCAAATGTAGTGTAGTGTCTCTGGTCGGGGCAATGTTTTTAACAGATAAATCTCACCCAAAAAGAAAACCCGGACTTTCCCGGCCCGAGCAGCATGAGCACGCGTGTGCCGGACCCTAGCCGGTTTGCTATCACACCTTCGAGGAGCTGCTGGTATCGTCTGACAGAACTCGAGCCATGGGGCGTTGACTTGGATAGTCCGAGCCGGGCTTTGGGGCGTGCCGCCTCCCAGCTTGGGACAAATTGACCTCCGGAAACTAGATCTGTGCAGAGCTCAGGGGCTGTGTCAAAGTCGAGGTGGCCGTCCTGGGCTCCCCGTCCCCAATAAGCCTTATGGTTTCTGTGGACGCAAAGCAACATTGAACAAGAAGTAGATCTGTGTCCGTGACCAACCTAGCCCGCGGCAGCTGGACCCACTCCAGACAGACAGTCTCAGAACCAGAAAGCCGGGGAACTTAAAAGGCTCCGTAGGAATAAAGTCTTTGCGGGGAAATTAATGCTCGGGTCCTCAGAGCCCAGGAGCTTTGTGAAAGTCGAGGTGGCCGTCCTGGGCTTCCCTTCTCTAATAAGCCTGATGGTTTCTGTGGACGTAAAGCAACACTGGACCGTAAGGCCCACAGAGCCCAGGAGTTGTGTGAAAGTCGAGGTGGCCGTCCTGGGCTCCCCTTCTCTAATAAGCCTGATGGTTTCTGTGGACGTAAAGCAACACTGGACCGTAAGGCCACAGAGCCCAGGAGTTGTGTGAAATTTCGAGGTCTCCTGGGCCCCCGCTTCTCTAATAAGCCTGATGGTTTCTGTGGACGTAAAGCACCTGGACCGTAAGGCCCACAGACCCCAGAGTTGTGTGAAAGTCGAGGTGGCCGTCCTGGGCTCCCCTTCTCAAATAAGCCTGATGGTTTCTGTGGACGTAAAGCAACACTGGCCGTCCAACGAGCCCAGGAGTTGTGTGAAAGTCGAGGTGGCCGTCCTGGGCTCCCCTTCTCTAATAAGCCTGATGGTTTCTGTGACGTAAAGCAACACTGGACCGTAAGGCCCACAGAGCCCAGGAGTTGTGTGAAAGTCGAGGTGGCCGTCCTGGGCTCCCCTTCTCTAATAAGCCTGATGGTTTCTGTGGACGTAAAGCAACACTGGACCGTAAGGCCCACAGAGCCCAGGAGTTGTGTGAAAGTCGAGGTGGCCGTCCTGGGCTCCCCTTCTCTAATAAGCCTGATGGTTTCTGTGGACGTAAAGCAACACTGGACCGTAAGGCCCACAGAGCCCAGGAGTTGTGTGAAAGTCGAGGTGGCCGTCCTGGGCTTTCTTTCCCTAATAAGCCTTACAGTTTCTGTGGACGGAAAGCAACATTTGAAGAAGAAGATTGCTGAGGTCGTACAACTTCATTTGGACCCGCGACCGGATGACCGACTATAGTAGTAGTCCTGTTGCAAATAATCACACAGAAGACTGCCTTAAAGAAAATAAATTTTTGTATGACCGTCAGTTTTGGCGTTTGACTGGGCTTTAGTTTTCACAGTCTGTCCCCCACTGATCTGATGAGCGGTCGGTCAGTTGAAACAGCACGCGAGATGGCGCCAGTTCCACTTCGTTGTGGATGTTGTAGGACTCGGGTCGGTCGGAACTTGTGCTGAAACCTAGTCCAGGACAACGTCAGACATTTCAGAGACAGCCTGGGAAACATACAATAGCTTCCATTTTCACACGGAAATAAGCACGGTTTGGCTGTCTCACTGCTTCAAAATATGAGACAATGCTGATAAAGTGGCATCCGTTGTAAGTGTACGTCGTTTAGCTGCGTGCAAGTTGCACTGCGTCAGTGTATTGAGTGTGCTACGTGCGTTGCGTGCTTAGGTGTGATAGTGTCGTGTAGTTTGGTTGTGTGTGTGCTATTGTGTTTTTAGTGTGGGTGTGGGGTGATGCTGTGTGTGGTGTTTGTGTGGTGTGTTGTGTGTGTGTGTGTGTGGTGTGTGTTGTGTGATGCGTGCGTGCGGTGTGTGTGTATGTATGTGCGCGTCGTGCGTACTTGCGTGTGTGCGTGCGTGCGTGGCGTGTGTGTTTGGGGTGTGTGTGTGTGGTGTGTGTGTGTGTGCGTACTTGCGTGTGTGCGTGCGCGCGCGCGCGTGTGTTTACTGTTACGCTATATTGTGAATAAACAAAAACGCTGCGTGCTCGGTGAGAATTCCGAAACAAAGACCCCCCCCCCTCCCCCTCGTAGTCCCCGCCAGCCCCACTTCCCCACTGCAATCCCTGGCCCAGATCGGTACCACAACTCAATCACCTTCGTACCGGGTACCGGGAAGAAAAAGAAAAAAATCCCCGGTTCATTTATTCGGTACCAGAACAACTCTGTCACCGTCCGATCTCTCTTCCCTGCGGAAATCCTGACTGACAAATTGAGGCAGAGATTACACGTGTTACTAATAACACTCAGGCGTGTCGGAGCGCTTGTTCGCAGCCACGTCGCCACAGAGGGGGTCAATGCTATTGTTTTTGTTGCCTGACGTCTTGTTTGGCTTGCTACCGTCACGCCTTTGGCTGCACCTGGCACGCGGGCGATCAAGGGGCTGTCGTCGGCTATTAGGGGCACCTGCGAGAGTCATCTGAACCGAAAACGTGGAGGGGAAAAAAAGTGCTTTGACATTCGTCCCAGCCATCTTGTTTGGATAAGGATAAGTCTTTAAAAGAGCCGACTGATTCGCCCTGAGTGAAAACAGATGTTATTGCCCACAACCTAAGAAAAAATAAACTTGATCGCATACACACACACACACAGAGAGAGAAGAGAGAGGAGAGAGAGAGAGAGAGAGAGAGAGAGAGAGAGAGAGAGGAAGAGAGAGACAACACACACACACCGCGCGAGCCACGAACACACACACACGCACTACACACACACACACACACACACACACACACACACACACACATACACACACACGCACACACACACACACACACACACACACACACACACACACACACACACACCACACACACACACACACACACACACACACACACACACACACACACACACACACACACACACACACAGAGTTCCGACTCGTTCACCGCAGAGAAACATCACTATCTGCGACATACATTTTCAGACCTACGGATCGTTGTAACTGTTAAACTGATTCGCTTAATCCCGAATTGTCTTCGGAGATATACTGGCGGGTACCCAGTATCTATGAGATGGGAGAAGAGGGACACTAGACCTAACAGTAACTGTAATTAACAGTGAGAATAATAATCAGAAGGTGTGCCACTGAGAGACGGAACTTTCTGGTCGACGCGGGGATGAGTGCCGCATGGTTCTTTCGCTGGACTGACAGTTCGGTTCACACAGAGATCGTTGGTGGCCGGAAAACGGTTGTCGGCACCCCTGAAAGGTCCTGCCCTCAGTGTCTGGGACTAGTTAGACTGGGTATTCAGCGCGGCTCTATCGCGGTGTGCTCTGCTGCTGCAGGGACACCACTTTCCAATCAAGCTGGGACAATGGTTCATGTGGCACCAGCCATGTAACCAAAACAGTATGGTAAATAGCCTACACCGCCACTTCGGTGGATGTTCAAAACAGCGCAAAAATGGAATGGGAAGCCCAGACTGGGAATGTGTCGATGGTCGACATCCACCTTCGAAAACTCCTGGACATGCCGGAGTGACGGGAAACGACCGAGCAGATAGGCTGGCGGGCAGAGCAACCCTCACAAGTGGCTTGCTTCTCGGAAGATCTGAAGTGTTGAGAAGCTTGAGACACTACCTGCGGGCACAAAGCCAAGACAACACACCACTGATCGCCTGGAGGAGAAAAGAGCGGAAAGAGGAAGCGCTAGACGATCTTCCCTGAAAGGACGAGAGAGGGCCATCGTCAGTCAGACGAACATTGGAACCGTTTCAAAGGCAACGTTGGGGAAACTTCTGAGAGACGGGGTGGAACGCATATGGGCTTTTCCGAGCGCATAGATACCATCTTGAACTGAACTGAACAGCGCTGTAAGTAGCCTACACCACTTCGGTGAATATTCAAAACGCGCTGCAAAAATCAAGTCTCTCATTCTGAGAATCGCATGTAAGAAGAGCGCAGTGAGTCTGCTAACGTAGAGCGGAAAACAGCGCTAAATAAAAGCAGTCAACAACAACAATGCAGTCCTCGAAGAATGATCTTGACTAAGTCTTTCTGAAGCAGCAAACAGAACTAGCAACGCGGAGTGAAGTTCGGGACTTAATGTAGGATTACTTTTACAAGTCCTCAGGACGTTAAAAATCCAACGACTATAACTGTACCATACCCCGAAGCTTACCGTTGCACGGCCTAATTAAAAGTCTGCTTCGGCGGTTTCAACCCGACGGCGGGGCCTAACAGAAACCAAGACAGAGCTTAATTTCCACGACTGAGTGTTTCCGGTTCAACATTACGAGGCTCTGGCCCGGGTCAGTGCTCTAACTATGTAACAATGTACTAAACTTTCGTTCATAAACGAGGACTGGGTAGCATGTCTGGCAGATCAGGGGGTAGATTTAGAGCTAATCCTCGCGCTAAAGCCGCAACGGGCGGAAATAACTGTCTACTTTAGGGACGTCAACGAATGATGGGTGAGCGGGGCAGGGGGCTGGTTATGAAAAACGTGGCCTAATATTGTGGGGTGGGGTGGGGTGGGGTAGGGTGTGGTTCGGCGTCGCACAGAAAGCGGTGGTCCGCGGACTGTGGTGATAAATCGCCGCAAGGTGTGCAAGTGCCAGACAAACTGATTAGTGTCTTCACGCTCGAGTGCTCTTTGTGGAATCTTTCACAGTTTCATTTTGTTGTTGTTTTGGTTTTGGTTTTTTGTTTTGTTTGGTAATAGTTATGCGTTCTTTGTTCCTGGTTGTTGATCGCCTTTATGTAGCGCTGTTCTCCGCTTTCGAGCAGACTCACTGCGCTCTTGTCGTATGTGATTCTAATGATGATGTGGGGCTTAATGTCCTCGGATGTCGGGCTGACATATTAGGGACAAACTGTGAACCAGACGAACTGCTGGTGGGGACCATCGCTACCTGACCGTGACGTTTTGCAACGGGACAGTGCCAGCATCAAGAGGGAAGCTACCTGAACTGACGTTGACGTGATCGCTGCAAACGCTTGCCAGCGGTAACGTCTTCCCTGCAGTGCTATGGCACTTTGCTACGCATGGCTGCAACACACATTCTTTGTTTCATGTGCTTTACTTCCACAGAAACCATAAGGCTTATTAGGGACGGGCGAATGAAGGTGGGGGAAGAGGGAGATTATATACCTATCGCTACACGGTCACCACCAGAATGACTCCAGCATTAAGATGGGCAGCGATGAGAGACATTTTTAATGTTTCATTAATTGTGAGGGAAAAAGTCACAAGACAATGTCCACAAACCACAACCTTTTTGAAGAGAATGGAGACCCGAAGCGGAATCGAGCCGAGAACTTCTGCTTACCAGCCTAACGCCTTACCACTAGGCCAAACCGGCTCACTACAACACACAGGGCTTCGGCTTTGGTCCCATCCAAAGGAATGGACCACCGCATGGAGAGAGAGAGAGAGAGAGAGAGAGAGAGAGGATGACTGGACCGGGAAAAGTTGAATAAAAGCTGAAGCTTCTAAGATTTTGTCTTTAAGTGATCCATATGCGATTGGCGTACGTTAAAATACAAGAACCCTCAGCTCAGCGGTGACACATTATATAGACTGCTTGCTTATCGTCTTCTGTGCGACATGCACACCGAAAGGTAATACGCCAATAAAAGATTGTGGTATATTCGTACATAGTGTTTCAGTCATACAAGGTCTGAAATTCAATTTACGCACGGCTTAACCGAAATGTTCCACTCCAGTTCGCAAGAAAGGTGTTTTTATAGGAGAACACACACGCACACGCACACACGCACACAAGCTCTCTCTCTCTCTCTCTCTCTCTCTCTCTCTCTCTCTCTCTCTCTCTCTCTCTCTCTCTCACACACACACACACACCCCATAAAATAATCCGGCTTTATAATCAGCTTCATCATTTTAGAATAATTACGTGATTCGCACAAGAGACGCTCGCGCTGCATTTGCTGACGTTGACGGATCGCTGAGTTGTGAGTCAGGCGTGCTACACAGCAAAGTGGCCATTTTCAACAAAGAAACGCGACATTGCTTGCACCCCGCTCACCTCAGTAATTTTCTTATTTTGCCAGCTATTCTGAAAGGCTGCTCGGCAGAGCGATCGTTGACTTTTGGACGGCGCAAAACGCTAGCCGGCAGTGGAAGATTGCTGTTGATATAATTGACCCTGACCTAGCCGTCTTTCTCTGTACATTTCACTCAAACAGAGCCACACGTCTTCCGAAAAAAGACCCAGTGTTGTAGTCACACGGCCTGCTGCCAGGACGTGACATTACACCACCGATAACAATATTATCACCAGCAGTTACCCCTCCCCAACACACACACACACACACACACACACACACACACACACAACACAAAAACAACATCCAACCAACAAACAACAACAACACACACACACACACACACACACACACAAACCATCTGCTACCCGAAACACTACCGCAGTGGACAGAGGTAAGTTGGCGGTGAACTCATAATCGTCTGACTGTAATTATTCGATCGAGATCCAAACACATAATAGGTTAAAAAAAAGAACGCTGATTTTCAGTAATAGGACAACACAAACATGCGCCTACCAATTTACTCGGCCTCCAAGGCTTAATTCATTGATACCAGTGTGTCTAGGACAGTAGATACACAGATATGTCTTTAGAGGTGGGTATCGAGGTTTGTAACAGCTTGTAGGGGCTGTTTGTACTTTACTGGTATGAATGCCTTTTGGTAGTGTTAGCTTGCGGGAGCTTACATGTATGCACTGTGTGTATCCATCGCTGTGAACACGCAAGGTTTTGTGTGGAAGTTTTTATGCGCCATATATAAATTTTCATTCATTCATTTCATTCATTAATAACATGCAGCTAGTCGCTGTTTCCCAGTCCACCCCGGCTTCACTTTTTGCTTACAATCTTCAAAAATAAAATTAAAAGAAGCTCGATTAAACTTTGGTGCTCACGCCAGTGCGCCAGGTGCTTGCAACCTATTTAATTTTAGACTCATTTCTGACAAAGCTAAGCGTAAAGTTAAGTTATTCTTTTGCACTGAGTTTCAACCTCAGCGTGTTTGACAGTTTACCGGCATGGGGCGAGTGGCTGCTAATGGAAAGCACTGACGAAGCACGAGCCACCATAAATTTCACATCAGACATTAGATTCCAGCGCAAGATTTATTCCCGGCGCCTGCTGACGCAGGTATGGACACTAGCGGCCTCTCAAGTACCGTCCGGCAAAGGTTTATGAGATATACCATCAGGGGTCAGTCATACTGGTAAAACAAAACCCGTGCATAGAACGCATATACATATATACGCTCGTATACTTCACTGTAAGCTACTAATAGCATTCCAGCGTTAAAAGCATTTTAGATGGTGTGGTCGCATTGTGGTTATTGGTTTTGAATCCGGACAACGCTTACGGGAAGGTGAGAGGTGGAGGGGGGTGTAGGTGGGGATGGGGGGGGGGGGGGGGGGGGAGGGTGGCATCCGTTAAATAGTTGTTTTTCTCGCAGTAAAACACCACCTAAATAGTTGTTTTTCTCACAGCAAGACACCACCTAAATAATAACTCATGCCTGCTTGGTCTAAGACACAAAGCAGACAACGTGCAGAATGCGAGGATGACCATGGTCTAATCTCTTACTACAAAACGCTATGTCCAACATACAGGCGCGCGCGGAATGCAGACATTCGGGACTGCGTGCGTGGATTGCAAGTGTCGGGGAGCATGAAATGCGTGCGTGGAAATACCCGACGGCGACGTACACGGAGGGGCCGCTGGCTCACGAGACTCTGCAGTCACCGGAAGTACAGGACGAAGGAGATGAGACGCAAAACGGAAAGAGGCAAAGAAGAAGTAAGTAACTTGGTGTTTTACACCCAGTCAACCATTACGGTTATATCAGGGCGAAGACAAAGAAGCAGAACAAACAAGGCAAAACATTCTGTTCGAGAGAGAGAGAGAGGCTTTTGGTGAAGGTTTATTGCTTGCTAGGCTATGAACCATATAGCAGGGTACAAAACAAACTAAATCCAACGTAAATTCAAAGTAGGTCTTTGTTTTGTTGAAAAATTCAGCGTATCTTGGACATGGAGGGAAGCCATTTCTTGCCATTACCGACATGGTATCAGCTCCGTGTCAGTATCGTCAAGTCATATGAGAGAGAGAGAGAGAGAGAGAGAGAGAGAGAGAGAGAGAGAGAGAGGAGAGAGAGAGTTTTGTGGTGCCAAGTACACTCATCACACATTCACGCCAATAATAAAACATTATTAAATTACAACGGTAAACATTCGGGTGAAAAGTCATTGATAAATGAATACACGAGAAATCCAGCTGACATCAAGCTGTGCATATTACATTAAAAACATCTCTTTACGAGGTCTACCTCTTAACAATGACTGTCCTAATAAAAGCAGTTATGCAAATTATTTACTACAAATTAATTAATTAACCCGGCCGGTTTACTCCCGCGACCCACTATCCCATCATGACCCTAACCCCTCCAGTGATAGCAGCAATAATTATAATCATCAGCAGCTAAACCAGCATTAAGACTGAACACTGAATGAACATTATGAGCATATCCATACTAGGCGTGGCTTGGTGGGGATGTGTTGAGGTGAACAAAGTGAGGGGGCGGGGGGAACGGAGGAGAGAAAGAAGGGAGGGGTCGAAGACTCGGTGATGACGTGGCAGAGAGAATTTGTCAAATGTTTGCTGTGAGGCGTACAAAAATGGAAACAGAAGTCGTGTAACAACAAACATACGTGCTGCTGCCACCAACGCCTGTACGATTCTATAAAAAGAAAGAACGACTGGAAAGAAGAAGAAGAAAGGGGGGGGGGGGGGGGGGGGGTAGGAAAAGAAGACCAACTGGAGACTGGGGTCCGTACCAGTAAGACTGACACGCAGGCACGTTGAGAATTGCAACAGAACAAAACCACACTGCAATAACATGACTGTGCGTTGTACGTCAGACAATCTGGATAAAGGGTGTGGGTCGCGCGACTACACGCTTATATATATATCCCGTACCTAATAAGCCGTAAGTGGCTTCTGTGGACGTTAAGCAACATGAAGCTAGTCAAGCCAGTCTTGGCTTGACAGTCACAGTGACAACATCTCCCTGATGTCTTAGTATCTACGTGCAAAGACGCGCACAATACATACATACATGACAAAACACACTTGTCTGTGAACAACAATGTGGTAATTTGCCCCCAGGCTCAGGAAACAAAGTTTTTCCATTTCAGAGTTCACTTTGCAAAACTTTCTCCCCCCCACCCTTTCCTATATTCCTGGTGTTCTTGCTGTGTGTGTGTGTGTGTGTGTGTAGTGGCGTTCTTGCTTTTGTGTGTGTGTGTGTGTGTGTGTGTGTGTGTGTGTGTGTGTGTGTTGTGGCGTTCTTGTGTGTGTGTGTGTGTGTGTGTGTGTGTGTGTGTGTGTGTGCGTGCGTGTGTGTGTGTCCTATATTTTATGCAGACCTCTAACAGCGTGCTATAACTCAATATTCCATGCATTAGACCTCATTGCAGCTTCCACCTTCACGAGACATTTTAAACAGTATCATGTGCCTTTAGGTGACGCAGTCGGGACTCAGGCTGAAATCCCGTGCAAGACAAGATTCTCGTGAAGACTCCAAAACTTGGCTTGACCAGCATACACTTTGATAGGGTTGTACACTTGATTGTTGACGTGTCACGGTGCAGGCACTGGTGGATTCAGTCTTTGCCAAGATTCGCAGGTATATTTTTCAACAAAATGTTTCATGGCTTGTGTACTTTACTATTTTAGTGTCCGAAATCATTGCCTTATTTGACTCATCTCCATTTTTGTTCATTTTTGGGTGACACTTGCTGTTTTGAAAGCCATTCAGCCGAAGCATTTTTTTGTGCCCCGGTTTCAAGGCTGCATTATGCTGAATCGGTTCCGAACCAGTAGCTCACTTGTGCGGCGTCAGTGACCTCGTACACAATACAAAATATAGGTCGGAGAAAGAAAAGAGAGAAAAAAAGAGAGGAAAAAACCCCACTCTAAAATGGAAAAACTTTGTTTCCTGAGCCCCGGGGCAAATAGACGATTTCCGGAAATAACAGGCGAAGATAATTTGACATTTTTTTTTACTCCGGGAGAGTGAAGTCCCCTGAATGGAGGTGGCAGCAGAGAAGAGCTGATCTGCGACACTTTGAGATCTTCAGGCATGGACCTATTATAATTCATACTAGACTACCAGCTGGGGTAACCTCCTATCCGATCTGCACGTTCCCCGTGAGCAGTGAGTGCTTGATCGGCATTTCTGATGCCTTTTCTGCCTTTTGTTTACGTGTATCCGTCATCTTCCACACGTGCTCACTGTACCCCCAACAAAAGCGCGCCTACTCTGCGCTACACGTTGATGATGATGATGAAGTGATGCTTAATGTCCTCAGATGTCAGTTGACATATTAGGGACAAGTTGTGACCAATGCCGAGGCACGGTGCAATAATTCTTTACGTCCACGGAAACCAGAAGGCTCGTTAGGACGGACAGCTCAGGACGGCCACCTCGACTGTCACACAGCTCCTGAACTCCATAGTTCTGCGCTACACTAGCTATATATACAGGTCCATGCCCGAAGGCTCTTACCGAGTGCAGTCCCCTGGATTTCCGAAGATCGTCTATTACCACATTGTCGTTCACACACTAGTGTGTTTTGTCATGTATGTATGTGTTGTGTGCATCATCAGATCCAGAGATCAAGTTGCAAATAGTGAAATGCATTCGACTTGCCTGCGTAATGCAGTAGTTAAAACAACTAAATTGTAAATGTGCATGTGTGGGTGAGAGCCCAGGTTGCAGCATTTTGCATGCAAAGACTCATGCGCGCGCGCGCGCGCGCGCGCGTGCGTGCGTGCGTGCGTGCGTGCGTGCGTGCGTGCGTGCGTGCGTGCGTGCGTGCGTGTAGTAGCTTTTGTGTTGTGTGCGCGTCTGTGTGTGTACTGGTGTTCTTGTTGTGTGTGTGTGTGTGTGTGTGTGTGTGTGTGTGTGTAGTGGCGTTCTTGCTTGTGTGTGTGTGTGTGTGTGTGTGTGTGTGTGTGTGTGTGTGTGTCCTATATTTTATGCTAACCTCTAGCAGCTGTAATAATACAGCTTTGTATTCTAATTGATTATTGCACGTTTTGAGAGAATTCTGTCCTCTTGTTTTGTCTATCGATCTGATAGAGAAGCGCGAGGTTTCAAAGGAGAGTTTTTGCACGTGGATACTGAGACTGCAGGTAGATGTTCTCACTGTGACTGTCAAGCCAAGACTGGCTTGACCAGCTTCATGATGTTGCTTAACGTCCACAGAAGCCACTTACGGCTTATTAGGGACGGGACAAGTTCGGTTCGATTGTGTTGCTTAATGTCCTCGGATGTCAGTTGACATATTAGTGACAAGCTGAGACCAATGCGCGAGCATGGTTCAAGAAATCTTTACGTCCACGGAAGCTAGAAGGCTCGTTAGGACGGACAGCCCAGGACGTCCACCTCGACTTTCACACGGCTTCTGAAATCTGCAGGACCAGTGGCTGGCTCGTGCTCCGGTTTTATGCTTGCTGAGGGCGGGCACATGCTGTGCAAGAAAAGATTTGCAAGGCTTTCAGCTCAACACTCTGGAACTGTGTAGTAGATCACTTGACACGGCCACTTTTTAAAAATATATTTTTAACCCTGATTTCTCTAATTTGTGCCAGCGTAAGAGACCTTTAAAAACCAACTGTCTATTCTCCCCCCCCCCTCCCCACACACACACACACCTCTGTTCGCATCCGAGTTGTTGCCTGTCTTCTCAGCTCGCCTACTTCATTTCACAGGTCTACCCGACTGTCCTTGTGATCAGCGAACGACATGAAGATTTCCCAGGTCCAGACGTCTTTGTTTGCATGCCTTCACAGTGTTTTGAAAAGGAACCTGCGATACTTTGACAAGGTATGCCAATTTTATCCACAATTAAGATGCGCGTGCACCACGTTGCAGACGTGAAAAGCTTGAGGTGGAACTGACAGAAAACGTGACAACATTTGGACGTCTGATCAAATATTTTCTTTGGGTTGGGAACGTGCATAGATTATGCCCCATGTTGACAGGCAGAGCTTATTGCCAGTCAGTGTGCACAGATTTTGGAAGGTTTCAGACTGTTGTCTGCTGCACGACTTGGACTGAAGAGTCAAACAAATTTGAAGGTAAAATAACATACTAAAACAAAAATCATTAAAATAGGGGGAGAGAGAGGGAGTGTGTGTGTGTGTGTGTGTGTGTGTGTGTGTGTGTGTGTGTGTGTGTGTGTGTGTGTGTGTGTGTGAGAGAGAGAGAGAGAGAGAGAGAGAGAGAGAGAGAGAGAGAGAGAGAGAGAGAGAGAGAGAGAGAACGAACGCGCTGAAATAACTCTCTTTCTCTCTCTCACACCCACACACACCCACACACACACACTCCCACCCACCCACACACACACAAAACCACCACCACATCCACTCACTTTTGCATGGTGTGCTTCTGGCGCACTACACAGATGTCAGACCTCCTCTTATCGAAAGAAGGTCACGGAAGGCTTGAACAGTGGTGGATCATCATTGTGGTTTCGTTTTACCGCGAATCTCAACCAGCGCAAATGCAGGGCTGCGTTGGCAGAGTGGAGGATTCAAGAAAGCGACGGTCTAGGCTAAAGGCTGGGGGCAAAGCACAAGTGTCCAACAGCTACATCCACACGGCATGTCACAACAAAGGGAAGCAAGAAGTAGACCCGACTAACAATACAACGTCTGGGTACTTAGTCACCGGGTACACCACGCCTTGCACCACTTGGCATATGGCCCACACTGAGGCGTTTCCCTTTTTAACGCAGTCTGGTTATGGCCCCCGTTTGTTTCTAATAAAAGTAATAATTATCACTGTGACGATAACCCACACGCACGTATAATTATTGTCTAGCCTTGGCTTTGCTTTACGATTTAAAAAAAAAATTCAATATAACAAATATAACACAATTATAGAACATATCAGTACACCCGTTCCAACAGTGGATAACATACGTATACAAATATACATGCACATGTTATACATACATAATAGACAAAAAGATACACCCATACAGACAAAGAGTTGGACAAAGTACTTCATAGACAGATATTTGCCTGCACAATGAATGCTTTACGAATATTGTTTCTCTTTTTTCTTTTTCTTTTTTTTAAGTTTGAAGGTGTACCACTGGTGGAGTTTTATGTATCTTGTATTTACACGCATGCCAGGTGACAGTTACCGTAGGCGACTCAGGTCTTTGTTGTCGTACTTGTGTTACGTATTTCGAGCGCTAATTAACTCCCTTGTGTGTTGATTTTGTTTGGTTTTAAACAAAGCTTATTCATATCCCGGAATCATAAACTCAACAAACAACAACAAGTACAGGAAACACAAAAGCAATTTGATTCTGTCAGTGTTACATTGTTGTTCAATTGCCGTCAAACACCACACGGCATAGGCGATGCTTCAGGGGGAGGGGGGGAGAGAGAGGATCTTTTTTCGCGTGTGGACAGGTCTGATTAAATCTTTTTTTAAGGATCGTGTGAAGAAAGCCTTCAAGCGAGACAGTGCTTTCGCTGATGATGTCCAGGGAAGAAAAGAGAATGCCAAGATGTCCAGGGAAGAAAAGAGAATGCCAAGATGTCCAGGGAAGAAAAGAGAATGCCAAATCAGTGGTCGAGAGGTAGACTTGTTCTTGGAAGAGGCAAACTTGTGAATTGCATAGGCTCAGGAGAACATGCTTCGCGACCTTGCTGAACCCGACACACAGCTGACTCAGCACAAAGGTTAACCGCCACTCACGACTGCATGAGCATTTGAGAACAGCTGATGCACGTGGTTCAGCCAAAGATTATAGTCTTTGGTTCAACTACAACAGCATTTGGAGCGGAAGGTCCACCCTTTTTAGCTTTTTGCCCTATTGCTTCGTTTGCAGCAACTGAAGTGAGCAGCAGTGCGTCCAGTTCTATGCGGTTCAGTGGCTGCGGAAGCCTTGATCAGATCTGTTGAACTGGCCGACCAAAGACTGGCCCAGCTTGTAAATGCCTTTGTGTGTGTTAGATATTTTTTATACCAGAAATTGGGAATGAAAACTGCACCCGACTGGTTGGAACATGAACTCTGCCGCAGACGGCTTAGGAGAGAGAGAGAGAGAGAGAGAGAGAGAGAGAGAGAAGAGAGAAGAGAGAGGAGAGAAGAGAGATGAATGGCACAAAGAGACGAGAACGAGAGCGAGAGAGAGGAGAGAGAGCAGAGGAGAAGAGAGAGAGAGAGAGAGAGAGAGAGAGAGAGAGATCGCAGCATGGACACACTCTCAGTAGATGGAACCTGGTCCCTGTAACTGTAAGAGACCATGTGGAGGGCTGCCATGCCAGAGCCCCTACCTGACAAAGGTAGCCTGGTGACTGCTGACCCATTCCAGGTTTGACGCTATTTTCCTTGCATACAGGTGACGTCAGGCGATGTTTCATTAACCTGCACAGGATCTCCTGGTGATCACACATGATACTTCCTCACTTAGATGTCTTTGCGCGCCCTCTACACACACACCACACACACACACACACACACACCCCACACACACACCCCACCCCACACACACACACACACAAAACCAACACACGACGCGCAGTCGCCCACCCAACACAACCCCAACACACACAACACACACACACACACACACACACACACACACACACACACACACACACACACGCACACACACACACACATACACACACACACAAGCGCACGCGCGCGTGTCCGGTAATCTTGGAATTTGTACCTATTTATTCCTGGCCTTTTCAGATGCCGTATTTTGAGATAAAATCGTATTGTGCACACATTTGTGAAAATTACACATAGATGTTCGCTTTTCTTCTACTTTTAGTCAAGAAAGCAAAGCCCGCATTCACTGCCTGGACTCGCCATTTTTCAAGTTGTGGATCATGTTTGTTACTTGCAGACAGAAGCAAAAAGGCTATCGTGGCTTATCGGTGGGCATGGCTGACAGCGGTAAAAACGACAGACTGTACATAACCCTAACCCTATCTATCCCTGACCCAAGGATCTGCCCAAGTGAGAGAGCCGATTAAGTCCCAAAACAATAATTATTGGCCCAGAATATCAACACTTTGGAAAAGAGACAGGAAGGAATCACTGAAAATGTAATGATTACCTGCCCTCCCTCCTCCCCTCTTACAGAGAGAGAGAGAGAGAGAGAGAGAGAGAGAGAGAGAGGGGGGGGGGTAAGATAAGATAATACTTTATTACACAGGATAAAGATTTAAGCACGAGTCGGCTTTTTTGCAAATCTGCCCCTGATGACAAACACAGCAACACTCAATACATCAAACAAGAATAAAATTTAAATTTATGCGGGGGGGGGGGAAAACCCGACGAGAGAAGAGAGAGGGGGGGGCTGGAATAATCTTTTGAAGAAAGATCAGCCAGCATCTTTGAGAGAGAGAGAGAGAGAGAGAGAGAGAGAGAGAAAAAATCGGGGGCGGGGAGGGGAGAAGAGAGGTGGCTGGGGAGGAGGGCTGTGGGGTGTTGTAGTTGGGGGGGGGGGGGTGAGGGGAGGATTCGAACCACTAACACACCTCAAAGCCGCGCGACGTTCCCTGTCGACCCCCCCCTTCCTGCCCCCCCCCCCCCCCCCCTCCTCCCCGCCCTGACCCCTCGCCGCACGCGACACCGACACAGAAAGGTATCGTCTGCGGAACGTCCCACTAGAGTAGCGAGTAGCCAGCGAGGCACTTGCCTTTCGACTTGCCCCATTTTTGCTGTCCCCTCACCCGCGTTGAGTGTTGTCGTCTGTTGGCCGTGTGAGCAGACGCGGAGTTCATTCTTCTTTCGCTGTTTTTTTTCTCGCTCTCTCCTTCTTCTCCTTCCCTTTACCTTGGTTTATACTCATGACGGCGGCGGCCGGAGCCGTGCGCGAGTCAAGTTGTTGTGTGTGGCCTATGATCCGCAGCAGGGAACAGGCGCGATGAAAGAGTCGTCTGCTTCAGTGCTTGGAAGATTATGTGCCTTGATTGGTCCGGAGTTTCCGCTTTGGAGGATTAGCTTCTTTTTTTGTTAAGAGTTTGAAGTTTGCTTCCTGGTGGATTATTTGAAAAGAAAAACGTAAGTATGTTTTTATTTCTCATCGAAATGATTTATTTATTTTTTGGAGAGAAAGTTGTTTCTAGGCCGTCTGCCCAATCTCAAGGAGAGAGAGAGAGGGAGAGGGAGGGAGGGAGGGAGAGAGAGAGAGAGAGAGAGAGAGAGAGAGAGAGAGAGAGAGAGAGAGAGAGAGAGATGCAAGACTGCACCTCCAACGTATATCATATATCATTAATTTTCAGTGTCCAAATACCTGTGGTTCAGTTATGCAGACTTAGCACAAAACAACTGTATAGGCCTTTGAAAGTATTACGGGCATTTAGAAATAAAAAATCCGTATCGTGCTTCTCGCGCTTTGCAAACGAAAGTAAATAATTATGAGGCTTTTTATGCTTACAGTCGGTTTTTGTTGTTGAAAGTTTGAAAATACCCAAGGAGATTAAAAAAGAAAAGAAAAAGAAGAAGAAGCCCATTGTCTTAATAATATGTCCTGCCCAAAAAGGTTGCATGTCAAATCAACAGAATTTGAGCACAGCCGTTCTTTGTCAAGTGACTGCTGTGAGTGAAACAGCAACAGAAGCTTACATCGCTGCCCATCTGAACTGTGCAGAATCATTAGAGTGTAACGTTTGGTAGAGGCTCCGTCTCTGATGAACGCCCTGTTTCGGTCCTCACTAGATCTGGTGGCAGACAACCTGCTGTTAAACGGGTCTAAAAAACAGTTGCCGGGATTGTATTGTGGCTTGTCTTGCACGTAAGGTTAAATTACATTATTGCTTCTCTTTGATTTCGTTGATAAGTAATTACCTCCCCCCCCCCCTCCTCCCGTTTATTAGATCAACAAAAGTCTGCGAAGAGATATGTTTGGATATCTAAAGAATGGTGTTTGGATATCTAAATAATGAAATCTGCAATACGCTGTTACAGGCACATCCGTGTGTGTGTGTGTGTGTGTGTGTGTGTGTGTGTGTGTGGTGTGTGTGTGTGTGTGAGAGAGAGAGAGAGAGAGAGAGAGAGAGAGAGAGAGAGAGGAGAGAGAGAGAGAGAGAGATTTAAAAAAAAAAGCCACACGCCTCTCTCTCCCCTCCCCTCCGCCGGAACTCGAGAGTGGAAAACCGTGCAGTACTCGTTGGCATATTATATTAACTGAAGTAAGTTAGTTATGCTGATATATACAGTTATTAACTGCAACTCATACTTATCCCACGAATGCAGCAAACACAAAAGGAACTAACATTGGTTTGCCCAAGATTCTACGTACATTATGTCGAATCTGGACAAGATTCAACGTCATGTCTAATGTTCCCCTACGATCGTAGCAGTTTACTTTATAAATGGGGCACAAAGGTGGAGACTAACGGAGCGTGAACATTTTGTTAATTCAACAAAATCATTTCTGAACAACTGATATTTTTTGGGTAAAACCTCATCAAAAACGAAAACGGAAAAACAACACCGAATGGACAACTGCGCCCTTCCCACACCCAGAAAAAAAATTGCGTGATTGTAATCGTTGGAATAAATCTGTTTTCTTACGTGTATTCCAAGAACAGACAAAACATAACTCCGCATCACGCCCTTCCCTTCCCTAAAATCTGAGAGTACTTTGACTCGAAAGCTGAGACCGCAAGTAAGTAAACATGATGCTTAACGTCTACAGAAACCACAAAGGCGTATTAGGGACGGGGAGAATGGGGGGAAGAGGGTATGGAGGTGGGGAAAGAGGGAGATTATATACCTATCGCTACACTGTCACCACCAGAATGACCTGCATTAAGATGGGCAGCAGCGATGAGAGCCATTTTAATCTTTCATTAATTGTGAGGGACAAAGTCACAAGAAGACCGTGTCCACAAACCACAACAGGTGAGACCGCAGTGATAGTGAAGTGTTGCTTAATGTCCTCAGATGTCAGTTGACATATTAGGGACAAGTTGTGACCAATGCCGAAGCACGGTTCAATAATTCTTTACGTCCACGGAAACAGAGGCGTTAGGACGGACAGTCAGAGGCCACCTCGACTCCCAGCTCTGAACTCTAGGACGCAAAGGCTAACAGCTCATTGGAACTGAGACATCCAACCTGTCGACATACTTCTCACGGACAGCTCATTGACGCGCTCCTGAACTATGACTGAGACCGCAAAAGCTTAAACTCTTTATATACTTACATTCATTCCCCCAACCGATTGTAACTGCATTACTGTGCCCGGCCCAGAGTGTGAACCGCTGTTGTGTGCACCTTGCTGGCTCAGCAACTCCACTATACACATCTGCTGCCGCCGATTTCCCCCCTTTGTAAGCAGTTGCAGGTTTGTACACCGTAGGCCTACAGCCCCGTCTTACCACTCCGAGGCTGTTCCTGAGCAACACATCGATCTGGATGAGCAGTATCTTGCCTTGATTTTGACAACTGTTTGTGTGTATGTGTGTGTGTTTTTGTGTGGGTGCACTTTTTAGCGTGACAGGTTCAAAGAAATAAAATCGGAGAGAGGTAAGTTTTGCTTTCCTTTTTAAAGAACGGAGCTCGGTATAATCCGGTCTGTGCGGTTTAATATGTTGTTTCTTTCTTCTTCCAGTTTAATTTTATTTTAATTTTATTTTTAATCGTATTTTTGTTCGCTGGTTTTCATATGGTTGATCTTAGTCGATCGTATCAGCTGCTAATTAATTTTGTATTTGATTTGCTAGATTTGTTGTAAATTTAATGAAAACTGCTTCGAATAAAATATATACGATGTATTGTTTACATTGGTGTAAATAGTACAGCACTCGGCTGAAAACTGAATGTTTCTCGACATCATGCCTTCAGTGTCTGTAGGGCTTTATACTGGTTCAGTGTCTGTAGGGCTTTATACTGGTTTCGGTTTTCACTGTTGGTGTTTTCTTCGCCTGTCTAATCCCATCGTGTTGATAGCAAGACACCCGCCAGTTGCGGGTTACTCAGTGATTCAAACAGCTGCTTTTTACATAGAACGCTCATCAATTCACAATGGAAATTGAATACCTTTCCTGTGCATAAACACGTAGGTTTCTGTTGCTTTTCAGAAACACCTCAAAGAGAACCATGTAGATTGCGACGTGAGCGCACCAGGGAGCTTAATATTCACGTTTTATTCATTTCACGAACATGAGGGGAGTGAATGGTGAGATCGTCATGTCTCGATGCTCAAAAGTTTGTCAGCGTGTGTGAATGGGCCCCTGTGGATGGTAGGGATGGACAGGCTGCTTGCTTGGCGCCGGGGACACTTATAAAATGAATTAAAGGGGAACCGAACGGAAGAAGCATCACTGGCCCTTTCGACAGGAATGGAAGTAAAAGATCTTTTATTCTTTTATTGTTTAAAAGACTCAAAAGATTTTCACTTGATTTCTGGTCCTGTTTGTTTACACACAGGTATGCACGCACGCACGCACGCGCACGCACGCACGCACGCAAGCACGCACGCACGCACGCACGCACGCACGCACACACGCACACACACACACACACTTTGGGTTTACACACACACACACACACACACACACACACACACACACACACACACACACACACACACACACTTTGGGTTTACACACACACACACACACACACACACACACACACACACACACACACACACTTTGGGTTTACACACACACACACACACACACACACACACACACACACACACACACACACACACACAGATCGACGGGTGAAAGTCTGGAAAACACGACCGTGAGTGCTGCCATTTTGTGCCAAGCCGTCTATCGGTGACGTCATGAACAAGGCTGGAATGTGTGGGAAAAGTATCAAATATGTAACAATGCTTCATTTGTATGAATATTGACAGAACCTGCAGATGGAAATAATTATTTACACGTCTTTTATTACGTTTTCGGACTAACTTGCATCTTCGTTCATTCCTTTCCCCTTTAAGGTCTCTTCTGTGAAAATCCAGAGGGTAGGTAGGTAGTGTTGCTTAATGTCCTCAGATGTCAGTTGACATATTAGGTACAAGCTGAGACAAATGCCGAAGCACGGTTCAATATAGCTTTACGTCCACGGAAACCAGAAGGCTCGTTAGGACGGACAGTCCAGGACGGCCACCTCGACACTCACACAGCTCCTGAACTATGAATGTCCCAGAGCGGTGGTGGTGAAGTGTTGCTTAATGTCCTCAGATGTCAGTTGATATATTAGGGACAAGTTGTGACCAATGCCGAAGTACGGTTCAGTAATTCTTTACGTCCACGGAAACCAGAAGGCTCGTTAGGACGGGCAGCCCAGGACGGCCACCTCGACTCTCACACAGCTCCTGAACTATGTGAAACCCGGAGCAGGCAAAGGCTCCCTATAGTTCAGGATCGAGCTTTGCAGGCTTGGCCTCCTTCTGTCTTCAGGTTGGTTATTTTGTCGCGGAGGGGGATGGTGGGGGAGGTGCGTGAAAGTTACGGGGGTGGCGGGGGGGGGGGGGGGGGATGGGGGGGGGGGGGGATGAGACTGTCTTCGCCTTCCCCCGGGAGTTTTACCTTTCTAATTTTTGCCTTCCCAGTTTATCCACCTTCATTTCCCCCCAGTCTTCTTTAAGTCAAAGAAAGAAAGAAAGAAAAAGGTTGTGCGTCTTGCACCTGGAAATATTCTTTTCGCCTGTGGTTTTATGACTTGTGTTTCGTCCTGATGCTGCCGTTGCGGATGACTGGGGGTTAAATGCAGTACACGTCTCAGCATTATGTTTGACTCTGAGACCAACTTAATAATAATAGTAATGTACATTTATCGCCCCGAGCGCTCACATAATACATATTAACCTAAATATGATATTCTGTACACATGTAGAGCACAGTCCTACCAAAAACAATTAACATAAAGTATTATACGGAAGCACACACGCACACACACACACACACACACACACACCACACACACACACACACACACACACACACACACACCGCAATGAATTCGAATGTGCATGACACTGATCAGCGCGCAACTTCGGTAGCTCTCTCAAGTAAACTAGGACCGGACGGCCGTTTCAGTTAGGTGTGCAGCTATCACACACACACAAAGAATAGTATGCTAGACTGCACCTTTTGTAGCAAGACAGTCTCACTATGGACGATGCCCGCTCAATTACCGGCGTACAGCCAAGGTTGATGCGGAAGTAACCGTCGTCCTTTCTCATTAACACCAAAGATTATCAATACATTTATAATCTTTGTTAACACTAATAACAGTGCCGACAAAGTAACTTGCAGTTTGTTCGTCGTTTAGGTGTGTGTGTGTGTGTGTGTGTGTGTGTTGTGTGTGTGTGGTGTGTGTGTGTGTGTTGCATCATAAGAATTATACAGACTCTAGAACAAGATTAAATTTGAAGAAAACATATAGGGTTGGTTAATTGTGTCTGGAAACCCTTTCTATAAATCTCTGTTGGTGCAACTTGCTGATATATGTTGTTAGCATGGTAATTGTAAGATCAGTCTAATATCACTTATGTGAAAAGACTTTAAATAAAAAAGGAAGAAGAAGAAGGAACCCTTTCTGTGCACATTGCCTGGGTCGTTATCAGTTGTGCTAAAATTGCTACGAAACAGATCCGCCGATAAATCCTAGAAAACATCACGATTCCTACGCAAAGGTTGCACAGCAGAAAGAAAGAAAGAAAGCAAAGAGACGAGCATCACTGAGAAAGCCATTTAAGTTCTGGATCCTTGCAAACACCCCCATTCCATTGCTTCACTAATCAGTAGAGACCTATTTTTGCAATGCGCAGATCGGGAGGAAGAGGGCCCAAGTGGACCCGGAGGTGCAAAGAACACTTGGGAACTGTTGTGTCCAAAATGGAATCTCGCTGACTGGGCCTTCCCGCCACGACTTGGCAGCGTCTCATCGGTTCAAGTGGCGGCGGCGACTCCGGCCGATTCCTTCCTGCACCGCGGATTGTTGAAGACTCACACCTTGGATACTTTCGTGTCTTGAGAACCATCGAAAGGTTGTCCGGAGAATAAACAAGGTGCATGTGTGTGTACTCGATTCGCGAGAAACCACCTGGAGCACCGCAACAGGTGTGATCCGTTGGGTGCCTCGCGTCGGTGATTTCTTTCACAGGAAAGCTTCCACGTTCCAGCATTCTACGTAAACAGTTTTTGGCGGTTCCTTGTTAAAACGCTAGAGATCGTTCAGACAACCGGCGATTGCTGTCAAGAAACAGACTGCGGGTTTTGTTCGCGAACGGTTGAAAGAAGCCACACAACCTTTACCGTAAAGTCATGGGATCTCACAGTCACAGTGCCGCCTCGTGTCTTCTCTTGGTGCTCCTGGCGCTCTCTTTCCCTTCACCGGCCTTGACCTTCTTCTTGGAGTGGGGCCCTGACCTTGAAGGACCTTGGTGCGCCCAGCGGCCCCCGGGGCAGGACTGCTGCGACGGCAGGGATGACTACTGCGCCGTGCCGATACTGGGGACCGAGTGTTACTGCGACATCTTCTGCAACGAGACCGCCTACGACTGCTGCCCGGACTTCTGGTCGCACTGCCACGGCGTTACCAGGGCCCCCACCACGGAGCGCCCCACCACATGGATGCCCCCGCGCACCACCAGGCCTTCCGGTGAGTATCAGTAGTAGCTGTAGACTGTAGCTTAGCCTAGCTGCCTGTCTTGTGGTGCTGTGTTTCACGTGCGTGGTGTGAGGACCCGTTAATTTAACCCTGTAGCTTAGCCCAGCTGCCTGTCTTGTGGTGCTGTGTTTCACGTGCGTGGTGTGAGGACCCGTTAATTTAACCCTGTTGCCCAGGGCACACAGGGTTTGACAAAGAGTCTGTGCTCATCGTGTGTGTTTGCGAGCATGCATGGTGCGTGCGTGCGTGTGTGTGTGTGTGTGGGTGCGTGTGCGTGTGCGTGCGTGCGTGCGTGCGTGCATGCCTGCGTGTGTGTTGTGTGTTTGCGTGCATGCGTGCGTTCTTTGTGTGTGTGTGCGTGCGTTCTTTGTGTGTGTGTGTGTGTGTGTGTGTGTGTGTGTGTGTGTGTGTGTGTGTGTGTGTGCGTGTGTATTTTGGAAGTGGCGAGAAAGACGTTGGGTAAAGTACCCAAGTATGTATTTGTTTATACAATTAATTAGGGTTTCGTTGTTTCTCTTGGTTCTGTGCACTTTTGTGTTGACTCTGTTGTTTTGTATCGTGCGCTTCGGGGCTCACGCAAGTCGTGGGCTCTTTCTGTATAGTCTTTTACATTGCATGCCTTACCTTCAGACCAGGGAGTTCATGATGGACACCCTCACTGCATTACCACACTGCTACAGCTGCCCCTTAGCGCAGCTGGCGGGGATACTACTTACCTTCCAATTATCTGTCTTGGTGGCTGTGGTGGTGATGGTAGTGATGGTCGGTCGATGGTAACAGTGCTATTGTTGACGATGACCACGATGGTGGTGGTGGCGGTGGTGGTGGTGGTGGTGGTGGTGGTGTTGTTGTTGTTGTGTGTGTGTGTGTGTGTGTGTGTGTGTGTGTGTGTGTGTGTGTGTGTGTGTGTGTGTGTGTGTGTGTGCGTTCCTCCTTTACCGCTTCGTCCTCAGTGTTCAACACCGACAATACTCGCGAACGTAGGTTCATGAACTTGCGGGTAAAGGTCAGGAGTGAACTTACTGCCCTTCACTGCGTAAAAAAAGGGAGGAAAAAAAAAAGGTTAGCGATGTTCCGCAGTAGCCCTTGAACAGGAAACCCCTTTTGTGAAAGACACGCAGGACGGAGAAGTCAGGGATGAGCTTTTAGTCTTTATTTATTGGTGCTGTTAAAGCCAGATAGGCCTATACCATTCTCTAATAGGGGGCACTTGTGGTCAGCGACATTTTATTTACGATGCCTCGGCCATTGCGGAGAAAGGGGCAAGCTTCCTATGATAATTGCTGTAGTGTCCGGCTTAGCTTCCTTTTTATGGTTCCCTCCGTTCATATACTGGACCGACCTCCGATTTTGTGCTGCCGACATCACTATTTTTGAAGCGTTTATTCAGGCGAGGCAGCTTTCGGGAGATTCTGCTTTTAAAATGTCGAAGTGGAAATCGGGGCTAAACGGTAAAATTAATTCTTCTTCCTGTCAAGGACTTAGCTTTGTCAGAGAGAAAGAGAGGTGGGAGGGAGGAGAGAGAGAGAGAGAGAGAGAGGAGAGAGAGAGAGAGAGAGAGAGAGAGAGGGGCGAGGAAAAGCGAAAAGAAAAGAAAAACTGAGAGGGGGGAATAGAGAGACAGATAGGCAGAGAGAGAGAGAGAGAGAGAGAGGGGGGGGGGGGGGGGGGGGGGAGAGAACTCGAACTCGAAAACTTTATTTTACAAGGATTGTAGTTTAGGTTCAGTCAAAAACCTAGCAACTAGTCCTTGCTAAGCTGCTGATGAGTAGATATCAAATTACAGGCATTATTTATATACCGCATATATAGGCACGAATGAGTGAGTGAAACGTTATACATGAGAATTTCCACACAAACATAACGTGTTCACAGCGCCAGATGTACACATGCCATACATCATTCAGTTACATATTATGAGCATACAACCAACAAATAAAGCAGTAGAACATCTGATCAGTTCATATGACTAGTATCGGAAAAGAAAACAGAAGCAGCCAATGATTATCTTATAAAGAACAGTAAGGGGGGAGAAGAGGGGGGGGGGGGGGGGGGCACTCTCACAAGCAGTCGGAAGGACTGGGCGGAATTTTATGCGCGTATTAAATGGGTCCCCGAGTCTCTCTGTTACCCTTCCTCCCCCCTTCTCCCCGTCCCTAATAAGCCTTACGGTTTCTGTGGACGTTAAGCACCATGTTTAATTCTCTCTCTGTCTGAGAGAGAAAACTCGAACTGGAGCTCTAAAACTTTATTTTACAAGGATTGTAGTTTAGGTTCAGTAAAAAAACAAAACCGTCTAACAACTAGTCCTTGCGAAGCTACTGATGAGTAAATATATATACATATATAGGCATGAATGAGTGAGTGAAATTTGATACATGAGAATTTCCACACAAAATATACCGTGTTCACAGCGCCAGATGTACACATGCATACATCACTCAGTTATACATTATGAGCATACAACCAGTAAATTAGGCAGTAGAACATCTGATCAGTTCAACACCAGTATTGGAGAGAGAGAGAGAGAGAGAGAGAGGAGAGAGAGAGAGAGAGAGAGAGAGAGAGAAATGCGTCATGGCAAATCTTTATGCTCTTAAGAAATCAGACATCAGCGATGATAGGATTAATAGCCAGACATCTAAATATTCTCCGTCATAAGTTACCGGCTGTGTGACAATGCGCGTATCAGATTTCAATGTTTATTGGCCAGTGATGGCTACATTAGAGCTCTTTGTCCCCCGTGTTAGTTACGTCATCCCCACGTGCCGATTAGGGCCGGAGGCGTTGTCTAGGTGACGCCTGTTACTGTTAGTGGCGTGTAGCCTACATGAGCATGTTTACTGCTTGTTCTCTAAGATTATGGAACAACCGAGACGTTTCAAGAGCCTACAAGCAGTCTGCAGTCAGCCCAGTACATATCGGTCCGGCAGCCTCGGCCGAATTAGCATTAGTCGGTGACTTCAAGAAACGTCTTTGGTAACAGAAAGCGAACTACACGTGTCCATCACGCTTCGAACATAGCCGTATGGAATTTTTATTAATGCGAATTAAGCGACAAAGCGTTCTCCAAAGCTGATGCTTTTTAATCCCCACTCTCTCTTCACTCTACCTCTCTCTTCTCCTTCCCTCTCACTCTCCTCTCTCTCTCTTTCCTCTCTCTCTCTCTTTCCTTTCCCTCTCTCTCCTCTCTCTTTCCTTTCTCTCCCTCCCCTCTCTCTTTCTCACTCTCTCTCTTCCCCCCCCCTCTCCTCTCTCTCTTTCTCACTCTCTCTCTTTATTTTCTCTCTCTCTTTCCTCTCTCTCTTCTCTCTCCTTTCTCTCTCTCTTCTCTCTCTTTCCTCTCTCTCTCTTCTCTCACTCTCTCTCTTTCTCCCCCCCCCCACCTCATTGTCTTCCCCCTCTCTCCTTTCTCTCTCTCTTTCCTCTCTCTCTCGCTCTTCTCTCTCCCTCTCTCTCTCTCTCTCTCTCGTTAAAACCCAGGAATGAACTAACTCTCTCTTCCCCAGGACGTTAAAACTCGGTTGCTAATTCTGTCCTTCTGTCTCTGTCAGTCAGTGTCTGCCTGACTCTGTCTGTCTGTCTCTGTGCTTTTGTTAAGAGAGAGTGTCGGCGCACAGCATAAAGCCTGCCCGGTCAGTCAGTTAGTTATAAGACTGATCTTTAATTGGGCAAAGGAGTAAGGTGTTTCATACAGGTAATGCATCATGTAAAACTGAAAGCACCAAACATGAAAACTTCGAAGGTTAACATCAGCCTATATAACGCCGGTGAGGTTTGTTGTAAATGCCTCGAGAGAATTACTACTATGGTCGCAGGCAAGAATGCCCAGAGTACCGTCCCCTCCCCCCCCCCCCCCCCCCCCCCCCCCCCCCCGCCACCTGGCTCACCCCCCGCACCCCCAACCCAATTTCTCTCTCTTACAGCGGAAGTTTACTTCTTCTTTTTTCTTTTTTTTATATTCCCCACAGAAGAAGTTTTAGCTGAGATTTGCATGAAGCTGTTTTGAAGCCGGTAGCCATGTAACCGATAAGACGGTTAAAAGAGGCAGCCCCTGTGGTCAACCACAGAGCACCTATTGTCCAGCGGAGGGTCAGTGGAGCAAAAGGTGACCACTAACCAGGAAACCTTTTCAAACCACAGGCGCAAGAAAACAAAAACAAAAACAAGAAAAACACACACGTTTGGCTCAGTGTTGTTCTTTTTTCTCTCAGGGCCACTTTTCGTCTGGAGGGGATACGTCATATAATCTCCCATAATTATTATCCATGGAATAATATAAGAGCTCAGGAGCTGTGTGAAAGTCGAGGTGGCCGACCTTGGCTCCCCGTCCCTAATAGTCCCTACGATCTCTGTGGTCGTAAAGCAATACTGAAGAAGAAAAAGGGAGAGGAATCAGAGCTCAGGAGCTGTGTGAAAGTCGAGGTGGACATCCTGGGCTCCCGGTCCCTAATAGTCCCTACGGTCTCTGTGGACGTAAAAAAGCAACATTGGAACTGATGGGATCATTTATATATATCCAATACATATGAGTCTTGCATCTGTGTTTTTCTGATAACTTTGCCTGTCACTGTTATCTTTAACTTGAAGAAGGGAAACAGCAACTGCATTTTCTTAGATAGTAGATAATTGGTTTAAACAAAGTTTATTCACCTTCATGTAAGTAATTATGGACAAACATAATAAAACATGAGCATTAAACAAGCTAAGCTTATTGTAAACGCCCATAAACGTAATTAACATAGATTATTTTTTTAATTTTAATTTTATAAACGGATAATTGATGTTTAGCGCGCAGTCAACTAAATAAACATACTTAACATAGATTATAATTTTTTATATATTTTATAAACGGATAATTGATGTTTAGCGCGCAGTCAACCGTGACAGTTATATCAGGGTGAAACACTTTTTGCACTTTCTCAGAGCTCAGGAGCTGTGTGGAAGTCGAGGTGGCTGTCCCGGGCTCCCGTCCCTAATAAACCTACGGTTTCTGTGGACGTAAAGCAACACTTCAACTTGCACTTTCTTAGAAAACTCGGATCTTTTAACGTCTTTTAATGTTGATAAAACTACCCTGATACTTTTCTGCAGATCCTTTACACAGAGTTCTCACATTCTCAATCATAATAATATACTGATGGGGCAACAACCTAAGCGCATCGGACAGTTTAAGCTAACTTGGAAAGTTAGTTAACATCTGCAGCAGGATCACAGACCGGCAACAAATTTGCTCTGTCATCATCATCATCATCATACGCACGCACGCACGCACTCACGCACGCACGCACACATCCCACACACACACACACACACACACAACACACACACACACACACACACACACACACACACACACTGTCTCTATCTCTGACATGACTCTCTCTCTCTTCCCCATCGAGTTTACTCGTTTAAGGTCTTTCAGATCTAAATAACCTCAACAATCAATTACTTGCTTGCTTTTTTCCTCCTATACTTGACCTAAACTCGGTCTTCTAGATCTAAATATAACGCCCCAACAATCAATTACTTGTTGTTTTTCCTCCTACAATTGACCTAAACTGGAAGAAAATAAGGGCGTAAAAAGAGAGCAATCGGTGCTTGACCGCCTCTTAAAAAAAAAAAAAGAGAAAGAAAAAGCCGTGTTCGCTTTACAAATAACACGACGCTACGGCAAACAAGAGAACTGGGTTGGATTCTGCTTGCTACATCCGCAGATGGCAACCCCACAGAGACAGAAATCGTTTACGTAGTATGAGGCTTTGCTCAGTGATGAGCCATTAGCGAGACTATAGGTACTGAACGCATCCTTTGCCCGTGCAAACCTTCATCTCCACGCCCTCTCAACTCAGCGCGATCTCCGTGGTCGTCTGCTGCTGATTACCGTCTTTCGCTGTGGGTGGGAGAAACTGTCGAGGAAAAGGAGAGCTGAAAGCACCAGAGATTTTAGGGGTCAGTCTTTTTGATTGCTTAGCTTAAGGTTATCGGTTTCAAGACCGGGTTGAAAATTCCTGAGTCTAGCTTTACCATAGGTCCGCCTAGTATTGGTCCATGACAAACAGCACACACACACACACACACACACGCACACACACACGCACGCACGCACGCACGCACGCACACGCTCCCCGCACACACGTACACAGATGTGTGTTTTTCAATCAGTTTTAGGGAGACTTTGTCTAATATCAAATATCACCTTGCTGTGAACAGGCTCTAAATAAAACAATGAACAGAGAGAGAGAGAGGGAGAGGGAGAGAGAGAGAGGGTAAGTAAGTAGCTTGGTGTTTTACGCCCATTCAGCTGACCGGTACGGTTATATCAGAGAGAGAGAGGAGAGAGAGAGAGAGAGAGAGAGAGAGAGAGAGAGAGAGAGAAACAACAAAAACGTATAAACAACTGTTTATTACTCCCAGCAAGCGCCTATGGGCGATGACACAGTGGTTATAGCTGGTTTACTCCACTGCTGGCGGCAGCCATGAAGTTGTTCAAAGCGGCGTCCGCTGACAGAGAGAGAGGTGAGCGCGTACGTGTTCACATGATTTCATCGAAATTAGTGCTTTTAAGTCCTCCACGCACGGCAAAGAAAGAAGTGCTTTACTGGTCGCAGTGATTGTAGAACAGACAAAAGCAAGAGAAAAATCAGAGTCGAGACCTTTCGCGTGAGGAAGGGTCATTTTGCCCGTGTTTTTGTCATGCTCGAAAAGCGTGCTGCTCTGACGTCATAATTACTGTAGTGCACTGGCAATGCCTTATTTAGATTATCATAAAATGCTTTGTAATATTATTTATAATTTTTTTAAATTATAGTTACACAAATTATCCGTGACATCCGAGTCGTCTGTAATCACTGAACATAGAGTCCGTGAAAAATAAAAACATCATCGTACAAACAGTACACACACACACACACACACACACACACACATACACACACACACACACACACACACACAACACATCATCATCATCATCATCATCATCATCATCATCATCATCATCATCGTCGTCGTCTTGCGCGGTTTTGAGATCCCGGCTTTTTTTCTCACTTTGAAAAACCTAATTTGTTTGTAAACTATGCATCTTCTTTGCAGACCTCAAAGCTCCAGGTATTACCGTAACGGAATGATTTGCGCTGAAAAATAATACGTGGAAAAACCCGCAAATCACTTTTCGCAAGAAGCTGATTTATGACAAACTCGGCAATTGAGTTACGTGTTTCCCTTGACGCGTAGTCATACAAACCAGTCCAAAACCTGTTAAGTCCCGCTTTCAGACGAAACACATCGGGGGTAAACACGTAAATTTTTTAACAGAAAACAGCTGTTACTCACGTCCATTTTGTTGTTGTTTTGCAAACAATATTCATCACAACATTCGTGGATCAAAAGAGTTCTTCATGTCGAAAAACGTATGTAGTCCCACACTGCCTTCCAACACGGTCCCAAATGCAGGCAGCTCAAAATCAGCATACTTTTGCAAGATGTGGCCGGTTTTACAGTGTACACAAAAAGAAATTAGAATTTTGGTATTTCACTGTCGGGTTTTATGTCAGTGTTGCTAACAGGCTGCGGCTTTCTCAGCAGAGGCTAAGCGGTTTTATCTGCACGAAGATACCCAGGAAAGTGAGGCCACCAGACCAAAGAGGCCCCAGACGCTATAATGGCGAAGAAATCCGAACGTCGATCAAGAGAGTTAACCGAATAATCTACTCCTGGAACAGCAGACTGAAATCGTTTGAGAAGAATCGGTTCACATGTGTGCAAGAGAGATGATGCGGGAGTCGGAATGCCTGATCGTTGTTGTTGTTGTTGTTGTTGTTGTTGTTTTTTTGGGGGGGGGGGGAGAAAAGAAGAGACTTAGCCTAACTAGCATTGTTATGCCGTGGTGACTTAGTGAACGTAGAGCTACTTTCGGCCCAGGCTCACACAACCCACAACTGTGGCACTGCGGGTCAAAATTAAAGCTGCTGGCAAAACCCAAACCCTGTCGCCGAAACAACTCAACACAGGCACACCGTCACGAAAGCACTGAACTCTGAACCTCGTCCGTAACTTTGAAAGTACACATACTGACCGTTGTGATTAATCACGTCGTGTTTTAGTTTTTTTGTCTTTTCTTTTTTCGGCAGAACCTGCACTGGCCTGCGCGGCGTCACGTGTTAGGCGTAGTATGTATTTGTAAGACGAACACCAGTCCAACATTTGCGACCTTGTTCAGACTGAATCAGTACGAGCTGTACGTGCATGCTGCCCCAGCGTTCTCGCTTTCCCTGTTCCACACCGAGAGAAAAAAAATCTTTTTTTTTTTTAACGTGACAATTTTCAGCAAAGAACTTAATTCTCCAACGGTGAATGTCTTTAATTGCTTTCAGTTTCTGCGGGGGGGGGGGGGGGGGGATGTCAGCAATTAAAGACATATTTACCGGTGAAAGGTAGAGAATTCTTGGACTAAACTGCTTGCATGCAGTTTTGTTTTGGAAATATTGAATAATCCTCAGTCAGTTGTGTACAGTTGACAGCTTGCAGTAAACCTGGCATTTTGTCTTTGGAATTAACATCGGTTTGCAGCGTAAGAGGGAGCAGGGAGGCGGAGGGGGCGGCAAGGTCGAAGACGGGGAGAAGGATGAAGGAGAGGGTGGTGGGAGGGAGGAGGGGGAAGGGGGGTAGATTTGTTCAGTGTGCTCACCCTTTTACATTTTTTGTTCATATTATTTATGAGCACGTTTCTACGGCCATATATCGCGCACACCACAGCCGCCACTGAACGAAAAGAAAAGCCCTCCTGCAACGGTCAAAATAAAAATAGAAATGAAAGAAAATCGTTTATCAGTCATCGGGATTGTATATCTTCCATCCCGTCCACAAACACCCCGACACCTCTCCTCATGTAGGCTGCACCGCCACTGAAAACCGTCAGAACTGGCACACTGATACTTCCGAGCCTACAGTCTCTTGAAGCGTTGCGGCAGATGATCTTTCAACGGTTGCTGTTGGCGTTTGGTAGGCCTATCTCTCCATGACAACCGCCAGACGCGGAAGCACACAAAGGGAATTAATTAACTGCACCTCAGAAAGAGTTCATGCGCCATCAGTAAAGACTCGCCCTCGATGTGACGTCATTTAACTGTTACCAAAGATCGTATAGCTACACAAAATTTGCTTCGGTCGGCTTGGCCGTTACTATGACAGGGAGGCAAGGGAAGCAACTGGGCCACACCGAAAGCAGCGAGGTCCTCCTCCCCCCCCCAAAAAAAAAAATCGGTCACGGGCGAGTTACTCCATCGTTTCCCCTCTCAGCAACGTCAGCTACCGTTGAATTGTTCCCGCCTTGCTACCTGCCACTCCACTCATCACAGGAACCCCGCTGGTAGCAACCTATAAACATGTCAAACCTCTGAGGTACAAAGGGAAACAAAACAATCGTGCAATTAAGCCCCTCAGCTTTGCGGCTGGACGTAACCAGAACAATCTAATTGTAGCGACCATATTTACTGCCTCGGCCGGTTTTCGCCTTTTTTTCTTTTTCTTTTTTTTTAACTTTCATACTTGTGGGGGTTGGTTGGAAGAGTGGTGGGGTGGGGGTTGGGGGTTGGGGTGGAATTATGAGTGGCAAGTCTTACGGTGCGGAGAGGGAAGTTTTGGAGTAGGTGTTATTCAACGTGTATGCCGTTTGTCTGCTGTTACCGGCTGGTTACGAGTGGTGGAATTACGGGGGTACTTAGTCTTGAAGTCCCCCTTCATGAGTGTGTATAGACTGCCTGGACGTTTTGTGCGCTGAAAGGCCCATGATCAGTTTGGGATACGAGGGGGGCAATGGGGGTTTACGATGTCGACGGTCAGTAATAAATTATGATTTTTCCCCCCCTCCCCAGACCGTTGAACGAAGAACTGAGTTTGTCAAAACGTTGAATTGCAAATGCGCTGTGTACGATGTGCTGTAATGATCATTTAATAAAATCTGGCCGTCGAACAAATTAAACAAGGGGAGAAAGGGGAGGAAACGTTGGACGCAAACGACCCATCACCCCCTCGATGCATAGTATATGTCGCAAACAGAACTTGAATGACTTGCAGATCTGTCCTTTTGTAGCTACACTGCGCTGTGGTCAGAACTGAGAGCCAGCTTTGTAACCTGTGGTTTGCTTATTTGTGTTTGGAATTGGTATAGAAGAATCTGTGTTTGGAATTGGTATAGAAGAATCTGTGTTCGGAATTGGTATAGAAGAATCTGTGTTTGGAATTGGTATAGAAGAATCTGTGTTTGGAACTGGTGTAGAAGAATCTGTGTTTGGAATTGTGTTTGGAATTGGTATAAAAATTATTAGGAAAATCTGTGTTCGGAATTGGTATGGAAGAATCTGTGTTTGGAATTGGTATAGAAGAATTTGTGTTTGGAATTGGTATACAAGAATTTGTGTTTGGAATTGGTATACAAGAATTTTGGGTGACCATGTGCGGTGGACGGGAGGTTACAATCCAAGCACTAACCAACGGCCAACCCGTAGAACCCACCGTGAGCAATGTAAAACAGAACATGAGCGACCCAGCTCGCCAATCATGCAAAGAGAATATTTCGGAACTCGAACACATAATTATGCAGTCTTCTAGACCGTTCAGCTAAAAACAGACCCCCCCCGCCCCCCAAATACAACACACCACAACAACAACAACAACAACAACAACAACAACAACACACACACACACACACACACACACACACACACACACACACACACACACACACACACACACACACACAAAAAAAAACCCAGGTCTTCTAGACAGGTATTCTTCACTCCCGCCAATTTTGTTCATAATTCATTACACTGAGTATTTTGTGCTTGAAGCAGTTTTCTCTCCTCATTTGTAACTCTTCTGTTTTGTTGTTCACATTCCCCCCCCCCCCCCATTTCCCCCCTTTTAAGAGTGTCCCACGTCAGAGAACAAGCAAAACGGTTATGTTGTGCACACAGAGTTGAGACACTAACGAGGGGATGTGAAATTGTGCCAAACAGAATGGTCACGTTGACCGGGCTGAGACAGTGTACCGTGGGTACTGTTTTTCTCCTAGACGTTATATAGCCATTCAAGAATAATCGCCGATGTTTATTTAGTAGCTCCTGACGGTAATGGTTTACCAAATAAGCTACTGAGCTAGCAAACAATGCCGAAATGAAGCACCTGTTTAAATACACTGCCCGTTTAAGTTGCCTAGTTACCTGCTAATTGGACTTTAACGTCATGTCAGCCGCGCAGGATCACCCCGATCAGGACAAACGAAAACGCGGCCACAAGTCACCACACAATCAAAACCTCTTTAATGTCTGAAAACCACTCTTAAGTCAGATCAGGAATTTCAGTCTAGACTTAGACACAACATTGCAAGTCCCACAACAGTCAGAAAATGGTCACGTATAAATGTTTTAGTTATCGTAATTTTCATTTTGCAAGAAAACAGCTGAACAATGAATAGGTTGCTATTTCTCGAGGTTGCTACCCATAGCAAATCTGAATCTCTATCAATGAGAGAGTGAGATTCTGAGAGAGAGAGAGAGAGAGAGAGAGAGAGAGAGAGAGAGAGAGAGAGAGAGAGAGAGAGAGAGAACCGGAAAGCTTTATTTTACAAGGATTGTAGTTTAGATTCAGTCAAAACCTAACTACTAGTTCTTGCTAAGCTACTAATGGATAATAATTTTAAAGAAATTTACAAGGTACACTCACACCACACACACACACACACACACACACACACACACACACACACACACACACACACCACACGAACACAAATAAGTTTGTGAGTGTGTGTGTGTGTGTGTGTGGAGAGAGAGTAGAGAGAAAGAAAGAGAGAGAAAGGACCCCAAAATAGTATGGTGGTTGTGTGTAGTGTGTGTGTGTGTGTGGTGTGGTGTGTGTGTGTGGGTGGTGAGTGATAGTAAATTTCTGTAAATCTTTAAACATTTCTTGTGATACCTTGTAAACAAAACCACCTCCAACAACTGCCTTGTAGCAACTGTTGTGGCAGAAACGACACCGTGAATTCGTGTATACACTTATTCCTATCTGTGTCTGAGTTGTGAAGTAAGCAGTGAATATGATTTGGTATAAATTACTCCGCTGTGGCGTCGAGTCCCACACGTTTGTCACTTCAAAGCACGCGGGGGCCAGACAAAACTGTTTTACGCATTCATAATAAGAGTCCTGCTGGGATATTTACTTTCGTACCTGTATATATGGGAGTCTATAAAAAAAATGAAGCTGGTGTGTGTGCACCGGAGGGGGGGGGGGGGGGGGGGAGAGAGAGGGGGAGGGGGGGGGGGGGGGAGAAGCTGTAAAATGACGGCAAGCTCTTCGAGTTTCGGTTTTTACTTCGAGAAGTGGCACTAAATATAGACTCGAAAAAATCTGAAACAACAATGACTGCTGGCATTCTAAAACAAGATGCAAATACATAGAAGTTTAAAAGAATGCAGTTTATTAGGACAAAACACAACATGCGAATTTTCGGGGTAATCCCCTTTATCAAGCTACAAAACGACCCTTAAACAACAGTTAAAAGTTCCTTTTAACCATTTATGTGTTTCAAACATAGACTCGTTTTTTCTTTTCTTTCATGGACTGATTGATGAATCCATTCGTCCTTTCTTTCAGTCATGCTTTCATCCTTTCTTTTATTCATGCATCCATGCGGACTTAGTCAGTCAGCCCGTCAGTCACACATGATGGTGTACTGCAGTGTATTCATAAAGCAGAAGTTCATCTGCTTGTATGATCCACGACTTCGGCGTGTTTAAGGAACAACAGGATGAAACCCTAACTGCGTCAAATGCCAGTAAAATGAGTTTTGAACCAAGAGCGGTTGCTTTTAACGATACTGATCGTATCGGGCTTTTGAACTGGAAGGTAACAGCGGGAGTGCATGCAAAAACAGCAGGGTTCGTAATTAACTTAATTATGAGAGAGAGAGAGAGAGAGAGAGAGAGAGAGAGAGAGAGAGAGAGAGAGAGAGAGAGAGAGAGAGAAGGGGGTGGGGGGTAGGTAGAGTACGCTTCATGTGACTTCAGCCCCGGCCTACTGGTTTACGTCAGCAGGCCTTGAGTCTATCATGTTCAACATCAAGGTAAAACAGCTTAGCAGTGTCTTTTCCACTGACCATTTTTCGTGTTGTTGTTTTTTTGCAGGAGGGGGGCCGGGTTGGGGGTGGGGTAGAACGGGGATCGGTTGGAAATTGAAGCACGAAAATCGTTGTTACCTCAGCGTAAATATCGTTTTGATCCTAGACTTCGAAGAAATCAGGAGGCAAAGTGTGACACAAGACAGCTTAAAACTTAGAAACAATCGGATCTCCCTCTCCCCTCCCCCCTCTCTGTCTTTCTCACACGCGCTCTCTCTCTCTCTTTCCCTTTCTCTTCCCCCTTTTATTTCCCTAGCCATTCCCCCCCTCTAACTGACTCCGTAAGAGAGTTTGAACTGGAGGTTAACTCAGGGAGAAAAATCCCTTGCCGAACCGAGGACTCGAACCCGCGTCAGCATTGCGCCTGGCTTTTCACAGTCGAACGCTCTACCAGCTGAGCTATCCCGGCCCCAGTGGATGTATCCCTTGCGATCGTTCGGTACACAGAGCCTACTCAATTTATTCTCTGAGTCTTCTTTTCGTTCGGCGTTCCTGGTGGAGGAACGCCGAACAAGTGGCAGACGTCTAGCTTGATGATGTTAATGAACGTGGCTGCGTGCAGCAGGTTCTCGTTGGAGCCCCAGAGCTCTTTCGCAAGCGTGGCCCTCAGAGTCTACTCGCGACAGGTTCAGACAAGACAATATAACTTTATTGCCAAGTATCAATACACTGATTGCACGAGGAATGTTTTGTGGTGCCAAGTACACTCATCACACATTCACTCCAATCATAAAACATTTAATTACAACAACAGCAAATAAACATCCTGGTAAAAAGTCATTCATAGATAAAAACATGAAAAATCCCACTGGCATCAAGCTGTGCATATCACATAAAATAAATTGCCACTTCCCGAGGACCCCCTCTTAAAAGTTACTGTCCTAATAAAAGCAATTATAAGAATTATCTACAAGAAATTAATTAATTAACCCCGCCGGCTTACTCCGCTGGCCACTATCACCTTGACCCATCCGACAGCTTACGAGAATTCCTGGTCATTGCAGCGCTTCGTGAATCAAACTAAACATAAAATCACCAGCGGGTGCTGTGTCAGTTTTAGGTCCAAATCATTACAGGCTGTTGAACTCCGAGTTCCACAGATCCGTGTTGCCTGTTCACTTCTGACTTCCAGTCTCCACAGATCCGTATTGCCTGTTCACTCCTGACTTCCGGTCTCCACAGATCCGTGTTGCCTGTTCACTCCTGACTTCCGGTCTCCACAGAACCGTGTTGCCTGTTCACTCTCGACTTCCGGTCTCCAGAGATCCGTGTTGCCTGTTCACTCCTGACTTCCGGTCTCCAGAGATCCGTGTTGCCTGTTCACTCCTGACTTCCGGTCTCCATAGATCCGTGTTGCCTGTTCACTCCTGACTTCCGGTCTCCATAGATCCGTGTTGCCTGTTCACTCCTGACTTCCGGTCTCCATAGATCCGTGTTGCCTGTTCACTCCTGACTTCCGGTCCAAGATGTGGGCTCGCTGCTTGGTCCCCTCAGAGATACTCCAGCAATTGTAGTGTGCCTGGTCCGTGGTCCCCTGCCTGTGACATGCAGGTGCTCCACAAGCTGCGCAGCAAGACTCGCAGCAAGTGTAGTGTCTCTGGTCCGTGGTCCGTGGTCCGCTGCCTGTTACAGGCAGGTGCGCCACAGGCTGGGCAGCAAGACTCGCAGCAAGTGTAGTGTCTGGTCCGTGGTCCGCTGCCTGTGACATGCTCCACAAGCTGGGCAGCAAGACTCGAAGCAAGTGTAGTGTCTCAGGTCCGTGGTCCGTGGTCCGCTGCTTGTGACAGGCAGGTGCTCCACAGGCTGGGCAGCAAGACTCGCAGCAAGTGTAGTGTCTTGGTCCGTGGTCCGCTGCCTGTGACAGGCAGGTGCTCCACAGGCTGGGCAGCAAGACTCGCAGCAAGTGTAGTGTCTCTGGTCCGTGGTCCGCTGCCTGTGACAGGCAGGTGCTCCACAGGCTGGGCAGCAAGACTCGCAGCAAGTGTAGTGTCTGGTCCGTGGTCCGCTGCCTGTGACAGGCAGGTGCTCCACAGGCTGGGCAGCAAGACTCGCAGCAAGTGTAGTGTCTGGTCCGTGGTCCGCTGCCTGTGACAGGCAGGTGCTCCACAGGCTGGGCAGCAAGACTCGCAGCAAGTGTAGTGTCTGGTCCGTGGTCCGCTGCCTGTGACAGGCAGGTGCTCCACAGGCTGGGCAACAAGACTCGCAGCAAGTGTAGTGTCTGGTCCGTGGTCCGTGGTCCGCTGCCTGTGACAGGCAGGTGCTGCACAGGCCGGGCGGCAAGACTCGCAGGAATCGGAAGTTATGTCTGGAGCAACTGCAGCGCGCCGGCGTGAAATCTGCAGGGTTTAGCAAGTGTGAGATTGGCGACGTCAACAAAAAGCTCGGAGCCCCATTCAAGTAATCACCCACATGTGGCTGCATGTGCACCCCCTCCCCCCCCCCCCAACCCCTCCAGCCACTCCCCCGTACCTACTGTCAACGCAATTCACAGTCCTGGTGTGATCCGCCATGCACATGCTATTTCGGAAGCGGTCTTTTTTTCTCCATTTTTCTTTTTCAACCGCATTGTTAACCTTTTCACACCAGTGATTTTCAGTGATTTTCTGATAATACAACGTCTAGATTTTATCAGTACTGACAGATGCTAGAAACGCATTTTGATATTCTTAAAGCAGCGCCGAGACGGTTGCGTCTGTTTAAATTAGTTTATGATTTACCAAGTTCATTATTGAACATTAAGAATGTTGCAGCAAAGTTCCTTGCTCAGAAAGCGTGATGTAACAGTGACCCAGTACCGAAACAAACAAACAAACAAACAAAACAAAAAACAAAAAAACTTTAAAAACTGTTCAAAATATCTACTGATATAGAATTTGGGAAAATATTATAGAGATTTCTTTTTGAGTTCAGTTTCATTTCTGCGACTTTCCTAGGAGTTTGGTCAATGAATATTTAGTGAAGAGGTTTAGGGAAACTATGATGTTACGATTTGCCACAATAGCAATGAGTGTTACACATAAAATGAGCGTGTCATCAGTTCACAGAATAACGGTCGTTTGTGGTATCTATTCTTGACGCAAGTTGTGGTATCTTTAAAGGTGTGTTCCCCACACTGAACGTTTGTGGATTTCATACAGGTCATAATGGGCCTTGACGCACATAGACGTCTGGTGCAGGCTCCTAACCTGTGTTAGCAAACTGCCCGGAGCAACGGCAATTTATCGTTACACTGACAGTGCAACTGAGCACTCGCCTAATAACTTGCATCACTACTCTTGCACGGCGGACGTAGTGATTTCCAAGTTCGCCTGCAGGGGGCAAAGGTCTTTCCCCTACCGTGCACAGTACACGACGTTCATCGGAAGGCGCCTCTGAAGAAGGAGAGGGTGGGGGGGTGGGGGGGGGGGGGGGGGGGGTGCGCCGTGGTGGAATCTGCAATTTTTCGGTCACCGCTCCTGCTGTGTTTATTGTTTGGCTGCTCGATCCCTCGCTCTGAGCCGGCTGCCCTTTTGTCAGTGCGCACGTCACAACTGATTGTGAGGCCGCGGCACGTGAAACAGGCTGCGGGGAAACTCGTCCTCTCGCCGCTTGGGTCAGGCGGTTAACCCTTTGCCTGCACGTCTCTTCGTCTTAGCGTCCGACAAACAAACAAAAAAACATCTTGCCGTCCACTGATTCACTGCACTGGGTGCAGACTTCCCCGTAGGCTTTGGCGTTGCGTTAGGCGCGTGTCCAGATGGTGACCGCCGATATCCTCTTTTGCTGTTGTCGTGTTCTATTAGCCACTGTCCAGGGTTCTGGTGCGTTCTAGGTCACGTCGTGCACGCACTTGGACAAAGTGCAGCCTTTGGGGTCTCTGGACACCTGACCTGTCTTCTTTAATTAAGATTTCTAGCCTGCAGCCGTTTGGGATCACTGATACAAGTGTTTCAACCGTGGTTATCTGGTTATCATAGTATTTGATTGTATCCGGGGTTTGGGATTTGGCCGGGCAGAACGCACACAGTGGGCAGGTCAGTGAAGTCCAGCAAGCGGACCATAAATCCAGCAGGCGGACCATGAGGTCCAGTAGGCGGACCATGAAGTCCAGTAGGCGGACCATGAAATCCCGCAGCAGGCGGACCATGTAGTCCAGTACGCGGACCATGAAGTCTAGAAAGCGGAGCATGAAGTCCAGCAAGCGGACCATGAAGTCCAGGTGCACCAAGTGGACCATGAAGTTTAGTAAAGTGACCATGAAGTCCAGCAAGCGGACCATGAAGTCCAGCACTGAGGTGGACCATGAAGTCCAGCAGGTGGACCATGAAGTCCAGCAAGGGACACACGGAATGAAACGGGGCAGGCTGTATTTATATGTTTAGCTCTTCTTGAGGCCAGATCCATGCAGTAAAAAGACCAGTGCAAACTCTCGTACTTCACGTGTTTACTTTCCGGTGATTTGTCACGATATCATAAAGTTGACAAATTCGGATGCAATGTCAGCGTTAAACTGCAGGGCAGCCTTGTTGCGGTGGGCTGAACTTATTATTCGGTCCACCCTGCTAGATGTATACAAGGTTCAGCACACGACTCTGGCTTCTCGTGCGCGGCACCGACGATAGAACTCACATGTCGGCATCTTTATTTACGTCAGTGTACCACGGCTACCCAGACTTTCCAATAGACCTACATAAACAATAAACGGTATGCAGTATCTCACGCCGGCCACAGGTTTTCCACGCATATGGCCAAGGACTTATATATACTGGTATATATAGGTCCACGCATAGGGCCAAGGACTTATATATACTGGTATATATAGGTCCACGCATAGGGCCGAGGACTTGTATATACTGGTATATTTATATAGGTCCACGCATAGGGCCAAGGACTTGTATATACTGGTATATTTATATAGGTCCACGCATAGGGCCAAGGACTTGTATATACTGAAATTATATAGTCAGTAGGGCATGGACTTGTATATACTGGTATTAAGGTCCACGCATAGGGCCAAGGATTACATATACCGGTAGATATAGGTCCACGCATAGGGCCAAGGACTTGTATATACTGGTATATATAGGTCCACGCATAGGGCCAAGGACTTATATATACTGGTATATATAGGTCCACGCATAGGGCCAAGGACTTGTATATACTGGTATATTTATATAGGTCCACGCATAGGGCCAAGGACTTATATACGGTAATATAGGTCCCGCATAGGGCAAGGACTTATATATACGGTATATATAGGTCCACGCATAGGGCCAAGGACTTGTATTACTGGTATATATAGTCCACGATAGGCCATGGACTGTATATACTGGTTATATAGGTCCACGCATAGGGCCAAGGACTTACATATACGGTAGATATCTACGCATGGGTATATATATTGGTCCACGCATAGGGCCAAGGACTTATGTATACTGGTATATATAGGTCCACGCATAGGGCCAAGGACTTATGTATACTGGTATATATAGGTCCACGCATAGGGCCAAGGTCTTATGTATACTGGTATATATATAGGTCCACGCATAGGGCCATGGACTTATATATACTGGTATATACAGGTCCACGCATAGGGCCACTGCCCCGTGAGCTAGCTAGCTGTCTGCCAAACGCCTGATGCAGTTCTGCTGATCTGTCAAAGCCGTATCTGCCATTTGTAAACCGCCAGGAGATCTTCCCTATAAACTGGGGCGTAGCAAGCGAGCGGTGGAAATGTCAGGGGACATAGCTAGGTGTGTGGTGGGAGGGCGGGCAAGATAGCACCACGATGAGAGCGACAGGATCTGCTACCTGGGGTGGGTCTGGAACCGTGTGGAGTCAGCCGATGCCCGCACAGCCGCTACTGCGCGGCCAACTGACACTGCTGATGGTAACGGAGTCTTGCGGTGTCATCCTGGCCTTCCAGGAAGTTTTTTTTCTTTCTCGGAAGATCGAGTGTCAGAATCCGGTGATCTTTGGTAGTAGGTCCCATTAACACTTGTACCGACAGCCACAAATACACCCAGCTTGCGGAATCGTCAGTGTTGGTGCTAGCTGTCACGTCATGCAGGCACAGGAATGAGCACTTCTTGCTTTCTTGAGGTTGCTTATTTTGACTCAACTCCACGTTTACAAATGTAGGCGCAGTTTTATTCTCTGTCGGTTCTCCCTTTGTGTGTCTCTGTCACGGTCTTATCTGTCTTCCCTTTGTCTCCCTCTCTGTCTTTCCCTCTGTCTCCCCCGCCCCCCCCCCCCCCCCCTCTCGTTCCTTGGCCCGAAAATGTTCCGTAGAAACCCGCCAGAGATATGGTTTTACAGTGATCATTACTGAGAACACTACTACTTGTGGCTCCTGCCGGAATCTGCCGGAAATTTACAGTGTATGAAACATTGACGTATGTATGTGTCGTCATCAAAAACAAAACAAACACTTTTTTTTAAAAAC
>JABMCL010003333.1:70000-112500 GCA_018857735.1 Alviniconcha marisindica | reverse complement strand
AACGCATGAAGACTTGATAGTTTGTTTTGTATTTGTTTCAAAATGAAACAGGAGCAGGCCACCCAAAATACGTAACTGTTTAAGGCAGTAATATAGGAGGATTTTCGTCAGAAGTTGCGTTATGTATTCAAGTGATAACTTGCCAATGAGAAACAAAGAACAGTCCAGAATTGTTCTGTTTTTATCTTCTCTCGTTGTCTGTTTTTATGGTGGGCGGCCTTTTCTCAAGTTTGTCTCGTACAGTCACGAACTAAAGCTACATTTTAATACCGGCAATGACGCCCGGGATGAAACAGAACAACAACTGAACGATTCCAATTTCACAATCGCTCGAAGAGATAAATCCATGTGGTAAACCCGCGTTAGTTAAAAGAACGTCACTGTCGAGTGTTTCTGTGGGCCAACCTCCCCACCTCCCAACCTCTCCTTTCAGACGCCCTGAGATAACCGTAATGGTTGACTGGGCGTAAACACCAAATTACTTACTTACTCTTCTTTCAGACGTAGGCTGAAAACAAGTCATAGCGATTAAAACAAAACATAAAAAAAACAGAACGAAAACAACAACAAACAACAAAAAACGTCAGCCACCACTACCTTAACGTGTATTTTCTGGCGTTTTCGATGGGGGGAGGGGGTGGGGGGGGGGGGGGGGGGGGGGAGCGTGGCAGGGGAATACTTGGCAGTTGGATTGCTGCGTCATTTTTTTCCTCCTTCAGTTTTGCTTATAACTCCAACTTTGTAACAATTTTGCGATATGGAGATAAATTAATCCTGGTTTCTGTTGCATTCTTTTAAACCTTCAGTGGCAAAAAACAGAGTCTATCCGAAACGTTTAAAATGAGCACAGTAACTGATTACTCATGTCCCAGTGCAGTGACGACAAACGAGCACAGTCGGTTTGTGCTCAAAATGTCAGATAAAGATGCAATTCCGGTGTTTAGACGCTACGAGCAGACGATCACAGGGCGGTTGGGCGCGACTGTGTGCCTGTAACGTTTATGAAGGTGTCGGGTAAAGATTGTTTCGGATCCACCATGGCACGCGCTATGTAGATAGCACGGGGAAGACAATAGTCATTCTTTTCGCTATCGTCTGCGTCGGGACGAGACTGAGCTTTGTGCGGGAGGCAGTCACAGCGCGGGCAACAGTCTGGATTTCAGGAACCGACAGTTTGTCGGACCCCTTTTTTCAAAGTATGAAGCAAAATGACTGCGTTGCTTTCACACAGGCGTCGGCCCCGCTCAAAGCTCTACCTTGTCTTTTAGGCGGAAGGGGTGGGGGAGGAGGGGGAGGGAGAGGTCTGGGGGGACAGGGCCGGGGGAGAGGGGGGGTGGGTGGGGGGGTGGGGGGGGGGGGTGGGGGGGGGTATACTCTGGGCTATGCTCAAGGACAGTTTGGATTCTTCTTCTTTGCTTTACTTGTGAAAAGAAGTCGATTTTTTTCGTCATATAAAAGGAAACCAAACAGACTGAATATGGCATATTCCGTGGCTAGCCACTATGAGTGTCACAACAATTGTAATGCTTAATGATTACTTGTTATTACGATGGAACATCGTTACTTCTAAATACTGTTGTCCACTACCTACATTGTGCGAAATGGATGTGATTTGTGCGATACCATCATTTTCGCCATCTTCATCACCAGTATCATCCTCATATGCATCATGACAACCGTTACCACTACCACGACCATAATAACTACCACTACCACTACCGCCACATCTTCGAAACGCAGAAAACAAACTGAAAGTGCACAAGCAACGGATAGGCAAGTGCAGTCAGCACACTTTCATGCAATTAATACAGTTTTTGCCGGGTAGTCATACAGGCGCACTAGATGCCGGAGAGGGAAAAGTATCCGGAAAATGTGCATCTTCAAAGCCGATATAATAATAATAATAATGGAAATTTGTAAGGCGCCTACCCTGCGGCTCAAAGCGCTGAACAAGCATATACACAGAATGTACACCGAGATGGAAAATGTTATCCCCCCCACCCACCCACCGCCCAAAAATCTATATTTCGACAAGTGTTCAAGCATAATTATTCAAAAGATGCACACACACACACACACACACACACACACACACACACACACACACACACACACACACACACACACACACACACACATACACACACACACTCACACACACACACACACACGCACACACACGCACACACACACTCACACGCACACGCACACGCACACACACACACACACACACGCGCACACACACAACACACACACACAGCGCACACACACACACACACACACACACACACACACACACACACACACACACACACACTCACACACACTGTACAGATTGATGGGAGTGAAGGACAATGTGGTTTAACTGAAATATTCTGAGAAGAGAAATGTCTGGAGTTGACTTTTGAAGAAAGAAAGAGTAGCAGAGTGCCTGATGTCTTGGGGGAGATTGTTCCAGATGTGGGATATCATTCACAACAAATAGAACGGAGAGTCTCTTTTGGTTGAATGAAATAATCACGACGGGAATGGAAAAAATAAAGACGACGCTTCCGAAACGCAGCCATCTTGAAAGTGGAAAACATGATTCTCCAGAATCACAAAGCAGATTTCTTTTTCTGGAGTGGGTAAAAAGGAAGTGGAGGTCGAAAGCTGAGAACGCGAGAGAGAAAGGGACTGGTTCAAGACGCTAGCTAGTCTGCTCTTTGAAGTTTGATTGGATTATGGCGCGGTATGTTGCTTCACAGAGCCTCGCAAATGGCAGGGAAACACGGACGTCATGCTTGCTTTCTGTTGCTTGAATTAAATGTTAATCCGGCCCCCTGTTTCCCCGGGACATTTACCGCTTATCACTTACCTTTTCTTTGTGGGGACACTGACTAGAATCGGTCATATCCCCGGGACATTTATCGCTTATCACTTACCTTTTCTTTGTGGGGACACCGACTAGAATCGGTCATATCCCCGGGACATTTACCGCTTATCACTTACCTTTTCTTTGTGGGGACACTGACTAGAATCGGTCATATCCCCGGGACATTTACCGCTTATCACTTACCTTTTCTTTGTGGGGACACCGACTAGAATCGGTCATATCCCCGGGACATTTACCGCTTATCACTTACCTTTTCTTTGTGGGGACACTGACTAGAATCGGTCATATCCCCGGGACATTTATCGCTTATCACTTACCTTTTCTTTGTGGGGACACTGACTAGAATCGGTCATATCCCCGGGACATTTACCGCTTATCACTTACCTTTTCTTTGTCGGGACACTGACTAGAATCGGTCATATCCCCGGGACATTTACCGCTTATCACTTACTTTTCTTTGTGGGGACACTGACTAGAATCGGTCATATCCCCGGGACACTTACCGCTTATCATTTACCTTTTCTTTGTGGGGAAACTGACTAGAATCGGTCATAATTGCTTGTTAATCCGGCTCCCTGTTTTCCCGGGAAATTTACCGCTTATCACTTACCTTTTCTTTGTGGGGAAACTGACTAGAATTGGTCATAATTGCTTGAATTAGATGTTAATCCGGCCGTCTGTTTCCCCGAGACATTTACCACTGATCACTTACTTTTCTTTGTGGGGACACTGACTAGAATCGGTCATGATTTATGTTAACTGTACATCCAGCCCTCTGGTAAAGAGTTGTTGCTACTAATTTTTGTTTCTGTTTCAAATTTCTACCGGTTCCCGTCGCACAGGACATGGGCGGAAGATGATGTTCCTGTCAGAGACTGTAGTCACGAAGGGATAGTACATGGCTTGGTTAAACAGCCCGGCACTCTTTTTGGTTGTTGTTGTTGTTGCAAGGAATATTTCATAGAAACCTATTTCTCTAAAGAAGAATCAGGTTGGTTGGTTGGTTGATTTTGGTCAGTGGTATTTTGGGCATTGAGAAGAATATTTCCTGTTGTAAGCTATGCTCCGCTCTTGATAAGGCCGGGATATATTTCGCTTTCTTCTTTAAGAGAACACACACTCACACACACACACACACACACACACACACACACACACACACACACACACACACACTCACACACCACCACACACCACACACACAACACACACACAGACGCACAGACGCACGACGCACACACAGACGACGCACACACACAGACGCACGCACACACAGCACACACACACACACACACACACACACACACACACACACACACACACACACACACACAGGACTGACGACGCACACACGCGCGCGCCAACACACACACACACACACACACACACACACACACACACACACACACACACACACGGACGCACACACATACACGGACGCACACACACACACACACACACACACACACACACACACACACACACACACACACACACACACACACACGCGCGCATACACACACATACACACAGACAAAACACAGACAAGAAGCACAGCTGTAGTTGTAGTCAGTCAGTACCTGTGGGTAAGGAAAAAAAAGAAAAGCGAAGGGAGCGGGCCGGGGGTCCAGATGGCACTGTGACAGGTGAGTGCACGGGGCCACACCTCCGCTCTGACCCGCCATGTCCCCCGTCCCCTCCACAGACAGTGTCGCTCATTGTCCCCTCTGTCAACAACACACCGGTTCCGCCCCAACCATACCCCCCGCCTTCCCCCACTCTACTGCCCCCTCACACGCCCTCCGCGCTCCCGCCTCTCAGCCAGCATCCCGCTGCTCTGTCTGCCTCAGTCGCCGTTTCACTGTGGCTGTTCCCCTCCGCTGTTCAAGTGAAGGTGTGCCTATGTCCACGCCTATCATTGGCCGAAGCTGCCACAAGTATCATTTTTGTCGCGACAAAAGTTTTGTCGCGACAAAATTATGTTTTTCGCGACGAAATCATGTTTGTCGCGACAAAATATATTTGACGCTACAAAACCTTTGTCGCGAGAAATAAAAAAATATTTGTTGCGACAAACACGTGTTTGTCGCGACAAAAGTTTTGTGGCGACAAGCATACTTTTGTCGCGAAAAAAGACGTGTTTTGTCGTGACAAACACGTGTTTGTCGAAAAAATAATACTTGTAGCAGCTCCCGCCGATGATAGTTCCCCTCCGCTGTTCGAGTGAAGGTGTGCCTATGTCCACGCCTTCTTCCTCGCCGTACCAACGGTTGCTGGTTCCTTTTGACCAGCTGCGGCGCGGCTAGTAGAGCAGCTGAACTAACCGGTTTTAGAGCCGGCGTGTTTTAAACAAGCGAAATTATCTCCGGTGAGAAGGTGATGGATTGCACAGTTCCCGTCGGGGAAGGTTGGCCTTCACTTGTAACTTTCAGTGCGGCACTGATTGTAGACTGGTTTTGTTTTTAGTTCTGGGCACGTAAACATAAGTAAACATGGCGCTTTACGTCCACAGAAACCATAAGGCGTATTAGGACCTGGGGTTCTGGGCGGTCCAGTTTTGGCCCTGATATAACCCTATGAGGTTGACAGGGCTCAAAGCACCAACCAACTAACTATAAGCACTCCGCACTCCCAGTTTTGGCCCTAATATAGCCCTGTGTGGTTGACAGGGCTCAAAGCCCAACCAACTAACTATAAGCCTGCATCCAGTTTTGGCCCTGATATAACCCTATGAGGTTGACAGGGCTCAAAGCACCAACCAACTAACTATAAGCACTCCGCACTCCCAGTTTTGGCCCTGATATAGCCCTGTGTGGTTGACAGGTCTTAAAGCACCAACCAACTATAAGCACTCCGCACTCCCAGTTTTGGCCCTAATATAGCCCTGTGTGGTTGACAGGTCTTAAAGCACCAACCAACTAACTATAAGCACTCCGCACTCCCAGTTTTGGCCCTAATATAAGCCCTGTGTGGTTGACAGGTCTTAAAGCACCAACCAACTAACTATAAGCACTCCGCACTCCCAGTTTTGGCCCTAATATAGCCCTGTGTGGTTGACAGGTCTTAAAGCACCAACCAACTAACTATAAGCACTCCGCACTCCCAGTTTTGGCCCTAATATAAGCCCTGTGTGGTTGACAGGGCTTAAAGCACCAACCAACTAACTATAAGCACTCCGCATTCCCAGTTTTGGCCCTAATATAGACATGTGTAGTTGACAGGGCTCAAAGCACCAGCTAACTATAAGCACTCCAGTTTGCCGGCTCTTAGGTAAAGAAGCATTCACCTGTAGTTTCAACAGTGTCATCCATATATACGACGCTCCAGTTTTGGCCCTGCTATAACTCTGTGTGGTTGACTGGGCTCAAAGCACCAACTAATTAACTATAAGCACTCCAGTTTCCCGGCTCTTAGGTAAAGAAGCATTCACCCGTATTTTTTTTAACAGTGTCATCCATATATCTATGACAGGTGTTGTAGAAATCCATCCGACCGGGCAGGCCTTGACAGAGCCCTCATGGGTGAAAATTTGGATTAGTTACAGAGCCAGGACATGCGTAGACTGTTGTTTTACGTTCTCTCTGTCTGACTGTTGTTTTCCTTGTCTGTTTCTGTTTTGCCTGTGTATCAGTATGTTTTTCTTCTGTGTTTCTGTCTTGCCTGTCTTATTAGCTTGTCTCTTGTTTTCCTTGTCTGTAGGCTCTGTCGTGAAGGTGTTTGTCTGTATGTCGTGAAAGTGTTGTCTGTGTGTCGTGAAGATGTTGGCTGTAGGTCGTGAAGGTGTTTGTATGTCGTGAAGGTGTTGTCTGTGCCTCGTGAAGGTGTTGTCTGTATGTCGTGAAGGTGTTGTCTGTACGTCGTGAAGGTGTTTGTATGTCGTGAAGGTGTTTGTCTGTACGTCGTAAAGGTGTTTGTATGCCGTGAAGATGTTGTCTGTATGTCGTGAAGGTGTTTGTCTGTATGTCGTGGAGGTGTTTGTATGTCGTGAAGGTGTTTGTATGTTGTGAAGGTGTTGTCTGTACGTCGTAAAGGTGTCTGTCTGTATGCCGTGAAGATGTCTGTATGTAGTGAAGGTGTTTGTCTGTATGTCGTGAAAGTGTTTGTATGTCGTAAAGATGTTGTCTGTATGTCGTGAAGGTATTTGTCTGTATGTCGTGAAGGTGTTGTCTGTATGTCGTGAAGGTGTTGTCTGTATGTCGTGGAGGTGTTTGTATGTCGTGAAGGTGTTTGCCTGCGCCGGGGACAAACGAGGAAGGAGATGGGGTCAGGGGTGGGCGGGCTCTTTGCGGTGACAACAACAACTGTTGCGGACAAAAGCTGGGTTGTAGCACTTGCAGATTAGCAGCTGTCGCTCCCACTGTTTCATCAAAAGACGAGACACTCCGAGCGGCTCAGACCAGATTGACACAAACCCCTTCAGTTGATTTACGGGTCACATTTTCAGCTGACCCACTGGCCGGTGTCGGGTCTAGTGTAAGAATAAATCAGACAACACCGAGACAGACCCAACGTGCAGAACAGGACACACAGAAAAAAGTTCCACACTGACAGACGCTTTGCTTTGTCTCTGTTGAAGTTTCAATAATTTACGGTATCTCGAGCGGAAATGGCTTTAGCCCAAATACGATCCAATCACGACGTCGTTGTTAAAACTTGAGTCAGTGACGGCTGAGATTTGCGTGTTGGGTCATGACCTCTGTCCTCTGCTTCCTGACTTCTGTCGCTTCCCTGGCCTTTCAAGTCCATGGTTAAAAAGTTTTTAAAAGAGAGTTTAAAAACAGAGAAAAGGGTTTGCAAAACTATCTGTCACCTCCCTCCCCCCTCCCCCAGGTTGCGGAGAAACAAACAACAGTTTTTCGGTGTACGGTAGAATGTAAACCGAGCTGTCAGCGACGAAATCCGACAAACTGTGTCCATTCAGGTTATCTGCGACTGACGTAATTGTGCCGCCTCACTTTAAAATAGCTTATTCTCGACAAAGCTCTCTTCCATGTTTTTTGTTATAGAACATTTGAGTCCATTCTAGCCGAAATTGGCCGATTCCGAAGAAACGTGACACTTCTGAAAGGAGTAATCGTCGCTGCTCCGTGTTGTCCGAATGTGGTGACTGCTGAAGGACCAGGTGAAACTTACATACAGGTTAAACCTACGTCAGTCAGTCGGTGTTGGGTGTCCTGTACATTTTAATCACGTTCGGGTCTGCCTACGCAGGTGTGGACGTAATTGGTGAGAAACAACAGGCAGAGACAGATTTTATATGGACATATTGTAATGCAGGTCTACGTACCTGTAAACGAACTCTAAACTCAGGTGTAAACAAATATGGACACAGACTGACAGACATAGGCATAAACTGGTCGATCGATCGGTCGAGAGAGAGAGAGAGAGAGAGAGAGAGAGAGAGAGAGAGAGAGAGAGAGAGAGAGAGAGAGAGTTGGCCTTTTTACGCCCAGCCAACAATTTCGGCTACACCAAGGGGAAACACACACACACACACACACCAACTCCACCACCACCACCCAAAAAAACAAAACACACACACACACACACACACACACGCACGCACACGTAAAAATACAACACAGTTTTTCATTTGCAGTTAATTAAGCTGTTTATACAAGCAGAACATACGTACAGAATATGTGACAATTACACGCTTATTCCTTTCATTGTTGACTTTGTGTACAATGGCACATAAATCCAGGAGACAGACCGGCCGAAACATACTGCATCAGCACCAGCATCATAACACACGCACGCACACACACACACACACACACACACACACACACACACACACACACACACACACACACACACACACACACACACCATTCCCCCTCATACATCTCTCTCTTGGTCTTTTTCTCTCTCACACACACCACACATCACACCACACGCCCCACACGCACCACCCCCCCACACACACACACACTCTCTCTCTCTCTCATCGTTTCTCTCTGTTTCTCTGTGTCTCTGTGTATCTGTCTTTCTCTCTTACACACACACACACACACACACACACACACACACACACACACACACACACACACACACACACACACACACACACACACACACACACACACACACTCACACTCGCGCTTGCTTGCTTCACTCTCTTCAGCCTCTCTCTGAGTTGCGTCATTTGGGCGCATTCCTCTATAATATCCTTCCTTGCCAAATGCTTCTGATCCTGACCGCCCAAGACGAGGCAATAAGCCAATGCGACAGGGACAATATGTTCCATTTCCCATTAGCTCATCGTTTCCTTTCTGCCCGTGTCTGCGAACTGCAAGCAAAGCACTGCGCCACCGTGAAGACAGCCAGATGCAAGGGAAGCGGTTCGCATCAGCCTGACGTCCTTGATCGTCAGGATAGGGGGTGGAGGAGTACAAAGCAGTTATCTTGCCAACACTGTCTACCCGCGTTACACCTATAAACCTGTCTGTCTGTTCCGAGGTGAAGTAATAGTTCAGTGATGGCGTTAGGTTACGGACAACAAGTTAATGCAGCTTCTTTTTTTCTCTCTTCTTTTCTTTTTGGGGAGGGTGGCATAGATTTGCTTCTGTGTCATTGCGTAGGTTACGGAGAAAAAGTTAACGCAGTTTTTTTTGGGGGGGTGGGTGGAGGGTTAGGGTTGGGGAGGGGGGGGGGGGGGGGGGTGGGTCGGTCTGGGTTGGTTGATCTTTTTGAAATGTATAAGCCTGCTGGTTTTAGATACAAGCTTTGAGTGTCACGCTTGACATGTCCACGGTTAGGACTCAATACCCATATTGAGAAGTTTTTTAAAGGTGGATTTATGTTCATTCTGTTATGGGAGGTAATGGCCCCTCCACTCGCCCGTACGTAACATTCCCCCCCCCCCCACCCCCCAGCACCCACACACGGGACTGAAGAGAGAAGACCAAAAGCAGCATGGAAGGACACACTGGGTAAGGCGGCGACCACTGACAGGTATTAAGGAGGGCAAACGCCTGGGCAGAAATCACAGCTCAGGAGCTGTGTGAAAGTCGAGGTGGCCGTCCTGGGCTCCCCGTCCTTAATAGTCCTTATGGTCTCTGTGGATGTAGTCCTGGGCTCCCCGTCCTTAATAGTCCTTATGGTCTGTGTGGATGTAGTCCTGGGCTCCCCGTCCTTAATAGTCCTTATGGTCTCCGTGGATGTAGTCCTGGGCTCCCCGTCCCTAATAGTACTTACGTTCTCTGCGGACGTAAAGCAACACTGAACTGAACTTTAAGCAGGTTGTGCTCAGGAGCTGTGTGAAAGTCGAGGTGGACGTCCTGGACTCCCTGTCCCTAACAGTCCCTATGGTCTATGTGGACGAAAGGCAACATTTTAAGAAGAATGGGCAGAAACAGAAGCAGAGATCAGTCGGAAAGGACGACAGCAATTTGTCAGTAAAGGAGACAGGCAGGGACGGGGTACACGTGCCGACGATTCGGGATGACTAGGATAGCCTGGTTGATATCCAGGTGAACACACCAGACGTGGCTTAAGACGTTTGGTTTTTGCTCACCATGCTACGCTGTTCCTGCTCGGACTCGCTCGACTCTGTTTTCACTACCTCTGCAAATGCCTTCTCTCTGGTAGCATACGTGCTTACCGTCTTGTTCTTTGCTGACGAAGCAGGCTCTGCCTGACATCGTCTTCCTCGTGTCGTTTGCTATGGTTTCGTGGTCTTTCTCTCCCTTTCACACTGCTCTGATGACCACCTTTGGTTGACGGGACGTGAACATCCCTTTGCTAAGTAAGGCTCTCCTTTCTTGGTACTGATACAGTTTGTTTTCACAGCCCAACGTTCATATGTAATAAGTTGTTAAAAATTATACTGACATACGCTTGACTGAGACAGTCACTTCCCACCTCGAACCAGTACTTTGCGCTCCAATGTCAGAAGTAGAGAAAGAAAAAGAAAAAGAAAAAAACGAGGGAGAGAGGAGGGGGAGAGAGAGAGAGGAGGGGGGGGGGGGAGGAGAGAGAGAGAGAGAGAGAGAGAGAGAGAGAGAGAGAGAGAGAGAGAGAGAGAGGACGTTTACTTCCACCCCCCCCCCCCCCCCCCACCACACACACACACACACCTCACCGGCAAATAAAAACCCAAAGAAACAAACCCTTAACAGTCAAACACCGTCACTTTCACCTGGTGCAACCAGATGTAACACTGACACTGCACCCTCCCCGCCTCCAGCCTCCCCAGCCCGCCCGACAGCAGTTCTCTCGCAGTTGTCATCCGCCAAATGCCAGGCATACACCACGGCTGCCTGCAGTCGACGGGGCGCAGACGGCTTGCTGCACGCAGTCCTCGGAAAGCGCCAACACTCTCGCATGCGGCCGCGTGCGGCGCATATTGTTGGCAACAACACAAATTAAGCAAGCGGCCAGAGATTTACCTCTGTGTCATTGTGAATGGACTGCATAGTCAGATCGGTTCCTATTGTGTTGACTGATGAAGCTCACTCAGTCACTATAGGAGAACCTTTCGTGCAGATTTCCAGCCTTTTCTCTTGAGACCGACTTGAGCTTTGGCTGGCAGCTGCCGCGAGGAGAAAACAGGCAGGCAGCTAATAATTATACGGAGCTCGACTGCGTAATCCTCGGCAAAGCTTTCTGCCCCTTTCTTTTTTTGTGTGTGGCTTCCCTGACATACAATACTTTTTAGACTTTCCCTCCGCTCAAAAGTGATCTTTCTTTTCAAATTTGTGTATGTTCACCGCATCGCTGGATTCCCGGAGGTGCTGTTGTGAAAAATGAGGAGCGCCTCTGGGATTATGTGATTCTTTTCACTTTATTTAGACTGAGAGTAAGAAGGTTCAGGGTCTGGAGACGGAGGCGTTAGGCAGCCCAAGCTTCTACGTCCTGAATTGAAGCCTCGCATGCTCAGGCTACAGCCGGTGAAATGATTTGTAGGTCAAGTTACAAAATTCGGCTTAAATTGATCAAATAAAAACTGTCGCTTGTATGTAGACTTATTTTTAGGAATGATTTTTGCCGTTAATTATTTTTTGCCTAATGGCTCAGGATGCGTGCCAAATCATGTGGTAATTAATCAGCAGTGAAACTGGACCGGGGGCGAACTGTTTTGCGACACCCCATGCTGACTGAGTGCATACTTATGATGCATCTGTGTTTTGAGCCTCTAGCCGCTTAGGGCTTCCGATGTTTATCTGCACATTGTCAAAACAAATTATCCAGATTTTCCCCTTTAAATTCAGCCAGGGTGCGTGGCGGGAGGGTGGCCTTTACTTGGGTTTTTGTTTCGCGGAATTACTTTTCTTCCAGTTTGTTTTTTTGGGGGGGGGGGGGGGAGACATATCGTTTACAGGGATTTGGAATTATATAATGTTTCTGGGTTGAGATATTCACTGCGGCAGTCTGGCCTGTGCCTTGCTAAAGAGCCAACACCATGACGTCACCCTGCCTAATGAGAGAAAATGGGATTATCGGACTTAGACAGAAAACCAACCCGTCACAGCCTGAACAAATGAGTACACCACCACAAGTGAGAATGGGTGGGGGAGAGAGAGGGGGAGAAGAGAGGGGGAGAGAGAGAGAGAGAGAGAGAAGGGGGGCGACAGACAGACGACAGACGGCAGACAGACAGACAGGGGGGGGGGGAAGAAAAGGGGGTGTTTTTAAACAAACCTCCCGCTTTACGAAAGATTCAATTCAGAAATATACTTGTTGCATATTACGTTTGAAACAAGGAAGAGAAATGCAGGATTTTTATTTTAAGACTGGGATTCCAAATTAAAATTCATTTTAAAAATCGCCCCCCCAGAGAGAGAGAGAGAGAGAGGGGAGAGAGAGAGAGAGAGAGAGAGAGAGAGAATACTTTATTACACAAGGAGAGAGAGAGGAGAGAGAAGGAAAGAGAGGAGAGAGAGAGAGAGACCCATTCTTGGCTGATTGCATAAGGCATTTGTTGGTTTCCCTGCTCGCCCCCTGTCGCTTTCTGTAGCTGCTGGCCGTGAAACCGCAGGCCGGTGTTTGCTGTCGGAGTGTTGTCCGGCCGGCAGCGGATTCCTGTCCGCAGCTCAAGCAGGAAAAGGAAGCCAGGGAATTCTGGCCTGGTTAAGGCGTGGATATTGTAAATGTCAGCCAGGTAAAATGTCACTTAAAGTGGCAACCCAAGTCCCTTCAATGAAGTAGTTACAATGATAGCCAGTGCTAAAAAAACACACAACAGTTAAGACGACGACGACGACGACGACGACGACGACGACGACGACGACGACAACAACAACAACACACAGACTCACACACTTGCAAATCAAAATCCGGTTGACTGTTACTGATCTCTTTTATATAGCGCTTTGCTCTCGAGCAGACTCACTGCGCTCATATCTCCTGTGATTCGAAATGATGAGTGACTGTAGGCATTTATAGCGCCTTTTTCAGTAATCCACCGAAGTAGTGTACTTACAGCGCTATTCGGTTGGTGCCCGGCCGATGCCACGTGAAAATGTTGCCGTCTCCGCACACGTTCTTTGTACACCATACAAATATGCACCAGTTTAGAGTTTCACTTCAGTCGAAGCCACCCTTAACTCTGATCTACCACCTGCACTTTTGGCAGAATGACCAGGATCTATTGCGCGCCGCGCTGCCTTCGGCCCCGCCTCGCGCTCGCGTGCCCGTGCTTGTAGTCGTGTTTGTCTATATGCCCCTGCTGTTTGGTCGTGTGCTGTGATGTGTGTGTGTGTGTGTGCACTCGACCTAGGTTAGTGCAAAGAGAGAGAGAGCACGACAGCAGACCCTGATACGAGAACGATAAGCAAGAGTGATTGAAAGAGATGAGGCTAGTACCCCCGATGTAGACTCAAGATTAGAGAGAGAATCGGAGAGAGAGAGGAGAGAATAGCACATCTTCAGCTACAGCATCTTGTAAATATACCGATGCCAGAGGCTCAACTACCCTTGAAAACTGCCAAGACAGGACTCACTCCCAAGCCCAGACTTCAAAACTAGACCGGGATGAAGCCGTCACTTATGCTCTTCTATGTATCTTTCAATTATGTTTTTTATCCTCACTCCTTGACATAGCTTCAAGGCATCGCGGTTAGTTCGCGAGCCCCGGAGCACCTCGCTCCATATTAACTATTCATATGACCTCGGACGTCGGGTGAAAGGAATAAGTAGCGTGTCGCGTGCATGGCGCACTTGCCGTAACAGCTGCGTGTGCCAATGAACACCATGCATGGAGCAAACTCCCTGTGGCGCACCTTGTACACTAGCACATTACATGAGAGTCAAGCAATGTGTCTCGACCCATAAGACAGAAATTGCCAGTGTGCTAGTCGGAAGCACCATAGCCTTAGTTCACGCGCGGGAGACCATATTTAGCGAAGACTGTGGACGTATTGCGACTCTGCTAACGAAGCGAGGCGATGGCGAGCGACTTAGTCCTATGGTAGTGGACTATGCTCGCATTCATACTTCTAGAAGCAGAATTTGTCCTCAGAGATGACCCTTACGCGGTTAGACGGACCGTTAAAAAATCACAAGAACTGGACGAAAATGACTAACTGCGCCGCGAAATTATCTATTAGAGAGGCCCTGGACTCTTGAGACGAGACGCAGTTTCACCCTCACCAGCCTTCTGTCTAACGAAAAATAGTCACCTTCCTGCACTCTGATCATCGTCTTACGTGTTCGCCCGGCACGTGACATGCACTTGTTTTCTTTTTAAGACAGGAGAGCTTGCTGTTGCTCCGGAGTCTAGCGGTTCAAGAAGATGGTTACTGCCCCATTCGCGTCATGCGATGTGAAACGTCGTGAATACACTTCCTCAGCATTATCACTTTAATTAACTGCTATAGAAACTTCAGCTCTACCCCGGCGTCCATGCCAACCAAAAGAAATCCGTGATTAGAATCTTTGTATTCTTTTTTCTTTTCACGTTAGGAAAAGCATTCCACCGTTCAATTACCACCACCACAGCCGCTACGATTGCCGCCACTTTCGGCACCTCCACCACCAACAGCAATATACTACTAACCAAGATCGATCGCCGTCAGCAGTTAGCTGACCAAGTCCTGCTACTGTCACCTCAGGTCATTGGGAAAACTCGGGCCTAATTCCCTAACTCAGTAGCAGCAAACACATTAGAGTACGTGTCTCATCATTTCTGTTTAGAGTACGTGTCTCATCATCACTATTTAGAGTACGTGTCTCATCATCACTATTGCAACAACACTCTGTCAGGACTTCCAGCTAATAAGCTGAATCGTCTACAAAAGATCCTGAATGCTGCGCAGCACGTATTGTGACCAGAGCGAATTCTCGAGAGCATATAATTATTACTCCAATCCCTGTGGTCTCTTCACTGGTTGCCCGCCTTCAAACGGATTGAATACAAAATCACCCATTTCACATACTGCATTAAACTGCGCCACAATATCCGCACGAAACTGGAACTTTTCTATCTCCTCTCCGCTCCTCCTCCTAGTGCAGAACCGCCCTGATATAACCGTACCGGTTGACTGGGCGTAAAGCACCAACTTACTTACTCCTAGTGCATGCAGACTAAGCTTCTTTTGATTCTGTAAGAACACAGGCGCAAGGTCATCCCGCAACGCTGTGCCCACCCTCTTGAACGGGCTGCTAGACATATTCCACAAAGCAGAAGATATGGCGTCTTTTCGGCGGCAGCTGAAATCAGATTTGTTTCAACTCTTTAGTCACTCACTGGCCTCCTCACCCCCCCCCCCCCCCCCCCCCCCCACCCCCCCCACACACACAACCCGCGTCCCTTTCTCCATCATCTCCACCAACCGCCACGAACATGTGGCTGTCTGCATGGTGTTAAAAAAACTGCGCTGTACAAGTGGACGTTCACATTATTTTGTTGCCTCCACAGTAGCATCCTGATGCTACACAAAGCGCACATTGAAATTATCGGCTCTCACACACGTCCCACACTCAGAGCATCGCTTTCCGGCACCTTCCTGAAGGAAGGATGTCGTAAACCAGTGCTTGGAGTTTGCACCAGTCCCTCAGTGAAGACAAAGCAACAGATGAGGACAGGGGTCGGGATAGGATGGAATGTTTGTAGGAGGACGGAAGTAAAACATCCCCGCTGTTCTGGAGGGTGGCAGGAGCGGGGTGTGCGTTTCCGGCCAGAGTCGTGATCCGTGTGCGTCCGCCGGGGATCAGTCATTGTGACATCTCTTTCGTCATGTCTTTGGTTTAAACAAGAATTTATTCAAGACAAAATAGAGATACAATGAATGGTCATGGGCTCACTAACAAGCTTGCAGCTTATAGGCGGTGAGCTCATTTACATACAGGGCGGGGGGAACACACAAATGTATGGCGGACGAACAATTTTACCAAGCAAACAATAAATGAGATAAAACAAACCAACAACAACAACAAAAACACACACAAAAAGCAAACAAACAACACACACACACACACACACACGCACACACACGCACACACACGCGCGCACACACACACACACACACACACACACACATTTAAAAAAAATTGACGTCTGGCTTACTGATTGACTACTGTGCCATCTGTAGTCATGTCTTTGTCTGGGTTATTAGTGAGACGTCTTTTGTCTGAGCGTCTTGAAACCAGGTTTATCGTTGCGACTTCTTAGTCGTCATGTCTTGAAATTTGGCTTATCGTTCACTGTTTTGGTATTGAAGTCTTATGACAGCAGTCTGTCGTTATGTTTGAAGATGAATTTATCACATTGACCTCTTTGTCGTCTTGCCTCGGTCCAGCGTATTATCGTGAAATCTTTGTCGTGATATTTTGGAAGTCTGGTGTTTTATTGCAGCATCTTTGTTGTCCTGTCTTTCTTCTGGCGTATCACTGATTGGGACATCATTGTCTTCTTGTCTTGAAATCTTGCTGATCATTTTTTTTAGGCCTTTGTAGTCTTATCCTGAAGTGTGGCTAAGTGAAATCCTGAAGTCTTTAAGTCAAGATTTAATTACGGTAATCGCCTTGTCCTTATATTTTGAAGTGTGACTTTTCGCGACATATTTATTTAGTCACAACTGAGTAGGCAGGGGCCTTAACTATGAATCACCCTACCGCTCTGCTCTTAGCGTTCAGTGTGGGCAGTATCGACGTTTAGCCCAGTATCTCATCAGATCGACCTTCAGTCTTCGCATCCCGCGCCGGTTGACCGCACTGACCATGCAGTGAACCTCGAGTATCAGGTGAGCCTCGTGTATCGGGTGGTCATGTATGACGTTTGATTCATGCGTGTGATAAGGGCCCATAGGTGTCTCTGAGATTCTTTGGGTCTAATCTGTGGAATGCCGTGAGGTAAACAAGATACTTGCGTTCCCGTTGCCATCGGAGACGCCGGAACGCAGCCGACCCGCTGGGAAGGTGGTAACGGGATACGTCGGCTTGCTCTGGACAGTCACAGTATCGGGACGTGGTCCTGTGCAAAACGGACACTCTCACTCAGACTGCAAGTGCGGTGGTCGGTACAGACTTTTGCCAAGTCAGTTGATACTACTACTACTACTACTCTACTACTACTACTACTACCAGATTATTTATGGTGCTCCATCTCGTAAGAACCCGGAGCGCTTACAAAGACGTAAGAATAAGCTTATTTCATCATATACACACACGCCCGCCCGCACGCACGCGTTCGCACGCACGCACGAGGCACGCACGCACGCAGCGCCGACCGCGCACACAGACACACACAGCACGCAGCACGCACGCACGCACGACACACACACACACACACACACACACACAGACACACACACACACACACACACACACACCACACACACACACACACACACACTACAAATACATGCATTACTGGTGATGGATTTATGATGCTGCTGCAACAGCAGCATCATAAATCCATCACCAGTAATGCATGCATCTGTTCCACACAGTTGGATTTTTTTCTTATTTTTTTCTTCTTCTTCTGTTATTATTTTCTGGTAATCAGTTGGGTTTTTTTTCCGTCTACGAGCGCATGCGTGTGCTGAACGTTGTCCGTGGTGCAGTGGCCAGAATGTGTGTACACGTGCCTCAAGTGACCTCAGCAGAATGTGGGTGCTGGCGGAGCGTGCCGGCCAGGTCACTTTCCATTCACTGGATGCACGTGCCGGCGGTTAAGCTTCAGTGTGGGCCATCGCAGCTTGGCACATTTTTTTGGTTCCTGTACCACACACACAAACACACGCAGACACACACACACACACATACACACACATACACACACACACACACACACACACACACACACACACACACACACACACACACACACACACACACACACACACCAGACACACACACACACACACACACACACCACACACACAACAACGCACACACACACATACACACACGCGCGCGCGCACACACACACACAACACACACACACAACACACACACACACACACACACACACACACACACACATACACTCGTGCGCGCGCACAAACACACACACACACAAACTCGCAATCAAACACCCCCCCCCCCCCCCCCCACACACACACGCGCGCGCGCGCGCGTCTCCTCCGGCAGCTTCACCCCCTCCTCCCCCAGCAAAAAACAGCCCAAAAGATCACCCAAAGCAGAAGAGTGCGTTCCAATCCCAGTAAACATGCCGGATCCGATCCGGAAGCGTTTTGGTTACGGCCAGTTATGGCCATTACAGCTAGCGTGCAGCCAGAATCGGGCCGGATAGTATTGATATGCCGGATCCCACTTTCCGCATCCGTTTCAGCTCCGTTTTTTCAAAGAAGGCATGGATCATATTGTGCAAAACCGACCCGGATCTGATCTGGATGGCCTGGTCAGGGTTTGGCCAAACGCATCTGGTCTGGAAGCAAGGTGGTGTGCAGGAATCATCTGGCCTGGTTTCTGGCATGACGCACCCGGCCCGCTACCAGTTTCCGACTTTTTGACTCGTTTCCGTTCGTCCACAGACGACCCGGATAATATTGTGCAAAACCAGCCCGGATCCGGTTTAGTCCTGGCAGACTGTGTCAGGTTTTGGCCAAACGGATCCGGTACGGAAGCAAGACTGTGTGCAAGAATCATCCGGCCCACTTCTGTTTCAACAGCAGCCCTTGAAACAACCCCGTGCCGGACAGCGGTCAAGACCTTGAAACAACCCCGTGCCGGACAGCGGTCAAGACCGACGCGCCTAGCTGACGCGTACTGGACATAGCGTGTTGAAAGCCCCCATGCAGTGGCCAAAGCTGCACGAGCAGCCCTTTTAACTCGACTCGATGAGCTAAGCACAGGAGGAGGTGGAGCCTTTCACCTGAAGCTGACCCAGCTACGGAAGGCGGTCATCACGGGGCCTGCTCCTTACGGCGCTATCAGCGATCATCTCACCGCGCCAGGTGATACAGCTCTCACCTGTTTCACGCCTTCCTGGACACACACCAGGTGGTCGAGGGGAGAAGGCTTGGAGGAGCGTTGGAAGACCGGAGTTGTTCGGCGGTGCCTGTGTAGCAGTGGTCGACTCTGGTCAGAAGTATTTGTAAACGAATTTGCCAAGGTCCAGTGTAAGCAGGGAGCTTGTAATGGTATTCGTGAATGTTCGGTTTAACCGAAGGGTGTGTGTGTGTGTGTGTGTGTGTGTGTGTGTGTGTGTGTGTGTGTGTGTGTGTGTGTTGTGTGTGTGTGGTGTGTTAGTGTTATGAACAACTAGCAATTGTTTTATACTTACGCTTGTGACGGCGAAGGACTTCAGCTAACATTTTGGCCCCACCGTCACACCCGAACTCCGAACAAAAAACGCACACCTGAATGATCAAGACCGCTGTAGAACTCCCAACAGGTGAAAGCTTGGTGGGAGCTTCAGCATGGACGGGTGGTGATGTCACCACAATGTACAGTGCAGTTACCGACCAGGTCACGACCACACAAGATTAAAATATACTTTAAAATGCCTATTCAAATTACTCCCCTTTGTTAAGTGTCGATCTCTCCTGTCTCCTATTTCAGACAAGTGCAGTAAGGATACGCACACAATGAAACCATTGAAAAAACGGAGTCCACGCAATCTCGATCCGCACAGAAGCAATAGATGAAAGCGAAGTGCACAATACTTTTACAGCTTACATACATATTCATGTCATAATCCCTTCCAAAAGAGCCTCGACCGACACACCCATCGGCTCACTCGCCTTCTGCACCGACCTGTTGCCGCTGGCTTTTCTCCCTTCGCCCCCCAGCGTTCCTGCAGACAACGTGCCTCCGAGAGACGTGAAAGGTTTGAACTGAAGTGGCCATTGGCATCAAAGTGTTTGCTACCTTTACCCTTCGCGGTAGGCGAGTACTTGGTGCTTGATGACTTCCCATTCAGTGTTAGCTCTTTGCGGCTTCCAGTCGCCGATCCGGGCACTATAGGAAGGACTATTCATAGCGCTTATCAATCTTTGCTCACTCTCGACATGCATGGAGTGAAACGATGTTCACTAGTAGCTTGCGATCGCTTGTGTACAACTTATGCCAGCGCCTTTGGCTATAGCTATGATAATTATGATAGAGTGATTTCTGACACACCCGAGAGAGAGAGAGAGAGAGAGAGAGAGAGAGAGAGAGAGAGAGAGAGAGAGAGAGAGAGAGAGAGAGAGAGAGAACTCAAACTCGAAAACTTTATTTTATAGCGATTGTACTTTAGGTTAAGTCAACACACACACACACACACACACACACACACACACACACACACACACACACACACACACACACACACACACACACACACACACACACACACACACACACACACACACACACACACACACACACAGAGGGGTTGATGAAAATACTTCATTCAGTAACATGATTTTGTACCCGAGGCATCATTCTTGATCAAACCGATCCATATAAACATGAGACGTGAAAGTGACCGTTTTGTGTGGAAAGAAGCCCTTTGGCCCATCTTATGCACGAAGATAGAGCGTCAGAAAAAAGAAATCAAGAGGATTTGCAGTTATTCAGCGCAGCACAACCCTACTCACGGGCACCCCTCGTTGCGCCTTTGAAGACACCAGCCGCCCAAGTGATGGCAAACAGAACAGTGCCACTCCAACCGCCAGGGATTTGGGCGCAAACGGAAAAGTTTGCCCGAAGATTAAGCCTCTAGTCCTTCATTTTTGCTTGCTTCAGTTTCTGAGGGCTTTGGCTTCTAAATATTAGCTGAGCTGATTTACAGGGGGCTCCCCATCACATAACCTTCCGTCAAACGGGAAGGGTTGGCGGATGTATTCAAAACTAGCGTTGGTGAAGCGGTCTGTGCGTGTGGAGGGAGCGGGCAATATTACACAGCGGTAATGAGTTGAAAGGTTTTGAAAATAAACGTTGCTGGGAAATGCCAAACATTTTCATTTTTGTTGGTTAATAACGCCTGTTTCCAGTCGTTGCGTGCACCAAGTTCCCTCACCTTCCCCTGCTGGTGCTCATGTGGATATAGTTTCACTCGGTGTCAGTTGAGCCATTTTTACGATGCTTTCACAAAACGCTTATTGAGGACGTTCACGAAGAACTGAGATAAGCTTTTCTTTGCATTATGTCGCCGAAACTTGTTTTCAGTTTTCTTGATGTGTTTGTACAATCCTCGATGTTGCGCTAAAGCCTGGATGTTTTAGTTGATAGTTAGTAATTGGATGGATTTCGTAAGGGTTGAAGTGAAACCTCATGTAGTTCCCAACAGATTTTTTTTGAGGCAATCAAGTTGGAGTCCCCCCCCCCCTCCCCCCCTTGCATACAGATGGCAATTGAAACTGAACAGCCTTTCGAGCATATGATGCACACTCCGAGCATCGCTTTCCGGCACCTTCTTCCAAAAGGAAGTCATAAACCAGTGCTTTGAGTTTGCATTATTATGATGTGGTGGGAAGTTTTGCATTGCTTCCAGTCCTTTCTGAAGTGCTGCTTTACGTCCACAGAAACCGTAGGTTTATTAGGGACGGGAACCCAGGACGTCCACCTCGACTTTCACATTTAGCTCCTGAGCTCTGCTTTCTGTTAACAAAGAAGGGTTTGTGTTCGAAATAGATAACTAAATTGGGGGGGGGGTGTGGATCGCCTAGTTATAATGGCTATATAGTCTAGCATACCCATGCATACAATTGTGGTTTGTTGGATTGGTTTGCAAACTGCGACTATGTGTTATTAAGTAATACCCGGAACTACTGCTTGTAGTTTGAATTTCAAGTAACAGGCTTCCACCGTGGATGTCGCGGTACGGAACTTCGGCAGAATTTTGAGTGGAATTTGACGAAGGAGAAGAAGGGGAAAAGAAAAGAAAAGAGCAGAGCACACACCAAAGACACCACCGCCGCCAACAACAACAAAAGCAAAGGCAGTATTAACACCACCGCCACCAGCAACAGCAACAGCAACAACAACCATTACACCAACTCTTGTTGCATGCACATCCTTTCCTACGTTTTACGGTTTCTGTTTTCTGTTGTCAGTTTGAAGCAGGTGATATGCGAAGCCTCAGTGAACCCAAAGCCCAACTGTCTTTAGTTACCTAACACAATGCCTTGATAACAAAGCGAAGGATTTCAATTTCAAAACAAGAGTGTGAGAGCGGTCAGGCGAGTAGGGCGAAAAGGGAAAGCTGACACCACAGAAATGCGCTGATGTTTCGGTTTTAAACTGGGGAGTGGTGGGGGGGTCAACGACATCTTATCTGTCTTCAGGTGCATAAAGGGCGGAGTAGTCGGAAAGATGTACGTGTCGGTTGTTCCGGTGACACTTTACGCGTGAAATACACGCAGCTGCCGCATTACCACAGCGTTTACTTCCAGCACACGATGCCTTTTTTGCTTATCGTTTAGCTGGCTTGAGGTTTTGTTTAAAGGAGCTGGTCTGGCGCTCAAAACGCAAAACAAACAACAAATTTACAACACACACACACACACACACACACACACACACACACACACACACACACACACACACACACACACACATCTCTCTCTCTCTCTCTCTCTCTCACACACACACACACACACACCACACACACACACACACACACACACACACACACACACACACACACACACACACACACACACATACACACACTCTCACACTCACACAACACAACACCACCACCACCACCACCACCACCAAGAAAACAAAACGCACCCCCACCACACCTCACCCCCCGCCCCTCGCACACCACCGCCAACAGCAACCAAAAAACCGTTACCGACTAACTCAGCTGTCGCGTACGTTTGCTCCGTTTATCTGCGTAAGTCTAACCTGTGCAGTAAAAACCGTTTGCCACTGTTGTTGTTGAAAGACGGGTTTTCGGTGAACTGCCTTTGCTTTTGGAAAACTCGTTCTGAAGCCAATTTTGGACTTGCTCGACGTGAACTTTGTCTGTGAAGAGCAACTGGCGGGGAACGAGATACATGGAGGAGGTTGCGCTTCAAGTGAAGAGAGAGGGAGACTGTACCTTAACGCTACTCTGTCACTACCAAAATGAGTTTGCATTCAGATGGGCAGCGACGTCGGCCATGCCTGCTGTTTGACACAGTGCGAGGGCAGTGTCAAAAGGAAGAGTCTGTCAGTTGCGAGGGCAATGTTAGAAGGAAATGACTGTCGCTTCCGAGGGCAGTGTCAGAAGGAAATGACTGTCACTTCCGCGGGCAGTGTCAGAAGGAAGAGTCTGTCAGTTGCGAGGGCAATGTTAGAAGGAAATGACTGTCAGTTGCGAGGATAATGTCAGAAGGAAATGACTGTCACTTCCGAGAGCAGTGTCAGAAGGAAATGACTGTCACTTCCGCGGGCAGTGTCAGAAGGAAGAGTCTGTCAGTTGCGAGGGCAATGTTAGAAGGAAATGACTGTCAGTTGCGAGGATAATGTCAGAAGGAAATGACTGTCACTTCCGAGAGCAGTGTCAGAAGGAAGAGTCTGTCAGTTGCGAGGGTAGTGTCAGAAGATTCTGTCAGTTGCGAGGGCAGTGTCAGAAGATTCTGTCAGTTGCGAGGGCAGTGTCAGAAGATTCTGTCAGTTGCGAGGGAAGTGTCAGAAGGAAATGACTGTCACTTCCGAGGGCAATGCCAGAAGGAAGAGTCTGTCAGTTGCGAGGGCAATGTCAGAAGGAAATGACTGTCAGTTGCGAGGATAATGTCAGAAGGAAGAGTCTGTCAGTTGCGAGGGCAATGACAGATGGAAATAACTGTCACTGCCGAGGGCAATGTCAGAAGAAAGTGTCTGTCAGTTGCGAGGGCAATGTCAGAAGAAAATGTCTGTCAGTTGGGAGGACAGCGTCAGAAGGAAGAGTGTCAGTTGCGAGGGCAGTGTCAGAAGGAAATGTCTGTCAGTTGCGACGGTAGTGTCAGAAGATTCTGTTAGTTGCGAGGGCAATGTCAGAAGAAAGTGTCTGTCAACCACAGGGCAGTGTCAAAAGGAAATGTCTGTCAGCCACAGGGCAGTGTCAGAAGGAAATGTCTGTCAGCCACAGGGCAGTGTCAGAAGGAAGTGTCTGTCAGCCACAGGGCAGTGTCAGAAGGAAGTGTCTGTCAGCCAGAGGGCAGTGTCAGAAGGAAGTGTCTGTCAACCACAGGGCAGTGTCAGAAGGAAGTGTCTGTCAGCGACAGGGCAGTGTCGGAAGGAAGTGTCTGTCAGCCACAGGGCAGTGTCAGAAGGAAGTGTCTGTCAGCCACAGGGCAGTGTCAGAAGGAAGTGTCTGTCAGCCACAGGGCAGTGTCAGAAGGAAGAGTCTGTCAACCACAGGGCAATGTCAGAAGGAAGTGTCTGTCAGCCAGAGGGCAGTGTCAGAAGGAAGTGTCTGTCAACCACCACTGTGGTTTCAGGCAGTAGCGTGCGGCAGTGTGAGGTTATATCTCTCTGTAAATGGCGCACCGTCAGCACATCTGCACCGTGTACGTTTTTTTCTTTCTTTTCCTTCTCTCTCTTCTTTCCGCCCCGTTTAGACTTGTTTAACGCCGAATTGTTTCCGGAGAGGTAATGGCGTGGGCCAAGTTCCCACTAGTGGGGAAGGGGGAGTGTGGCGGGGGGGTTATGCCTAAAGCTACACTCATGGACTTGCACAGTATGTGTAGGTTCATGGCAACACTGCGACCACCAGAATTATTTCTGCATTAAGATGGGCTGCAATGAGAGCCACTTTAATGTTTTGTGAGGGGCAAAGTCACAAGACGGTGTCCATAAACCATAACTTTAGAAGAGAGAGGAGAGCCGAAGCGGGGAGTCGAACCGACATCGCCCGCTTACCAGCCTGACGCCTTGCCGCTGGGCCATATCGGCTCACATGTGTGTCCGTCTTGCTTCCACAAGACGTTGTCATTATGGCGCGTGAGTCAGGTGTTTGACATGTTTTGCCTCATCTGTATTGACATCACATTTAACATTGACTGGTTGCTGCAATCACAGACGCGCCGACGTGCTGAATGTCATACTCGTGACTTTGAAAACTGTATACCCTCTCACAAAAGAAATGTGACACGTTAGAATACTGAACTGCACAGCTACGTCTAATTAGCAGTATAATAATATTATTATGTAATATGAGTTTTGTATGTGATTAATACTATAATTACGTGTTTTGATGTGCAAACAGATTTGAATAAAAACGACGCTAGCTACAGTATATTATTGAAATAGCTTTAAAAAGCAACCAAAACAAAAAAACTAAAGCAAACAAGCAACAACAAAAACAAACAAGCAAAAGCAACAAAATCCACCACCACCACGACAGCAACAACAACAACAACAACAACCACACACACACACACACACACACACACACACACACACACACACACATATACGCGCGCGCAAAAGAACACCACCACCAACAACAACAAAACAAAAACAACAAAAATGTACACACACAAAGAAAAGAAAAAAGAAAACAACAACAAAACACGTGATCCGTTAACCCTGTCATCATTCGTGTAACAAACTAATAATGCGTACGCACCACGATTAACTTTTCACGTCGTATTTGCTCCACATGCGGCTGCATTTCTCTTTATTAACCGAATATAGCAGCAGAAGTACATATACACTCATTTTTTTAAAGCCCGTCTTTTTGAAAACCTTGTTTGAACAATGTCAGCTAACCCAGACACGCCGACAGGCGATCGATCGATGAAGCCTGGAACGTGATAAACGTGACGTTTCCCGCTGAAATGCTACACCTCCCGCCCCCAGTGGGGAAACCTGGTGCTAATTATTCGAGCGACACCTCGTAGATAACAGGGGTAACCAAACAAACGGTCGGGTTAAAGGTGTTACATCGCCTGTCGTCAGGAGTAATGGAGATGGAAGTGAGTGATCACCAGTCTCGTCCACGGACCGTTCATCTCGGTCAGCTGTCCTTGGGAGCTGAGCGTGAAAGGAAGTTGTGTTGTTTGCTCGGTCAGCGTTTGTGCACTCCACTTCCTGCTTGTCTTCTCTTGCTCGTCCTCCTGGTCCTACTTATTGTTGTGTTGTTGCTGTCGTCGCCGTCGTTGTCGTTCTTCTTCTTCTTCGTCTTCTTCTTCTTCTCCTCCTCCTCCTCCTGCTTCTTCTTCTTCTTCTTCGTCGTCGTCGTCGTCATCGTCGTCATTCTTTTTCTTCTTCGTTGTTGTTCTTCTTCGTCTTTTCCTCCTTCCATCCTGTGAGGTGACCCTGTGCGGTTGACGGGACGTTAAAATTCCAAAACGCTTCATCTCGTTAATCTTCAGAGTTCAGGAGCTGTGTGAAAGTCGAGGTGGCCGTCCTGGGCTTTCCGTCCTAATGAGCCTTACGGTTTCTGTGGACGTAAAGCAACATTGTACCATGCTTATAGACACTGGTCACAATTTGTCCCTAATATGTCAACCGACATCCGAGGACATGAAGCTCTACATCATCATCATCATCTCGTTATTCTGAAACAGAACGAGGCTCAGAGCGCCTGTGCAGAATCAACAAACAAGGGAGTTAATGAACGCTCAAAAGACGTCACACAGCCTGAGTCTTCTGCTGTATGCGAGCAAGGCCTTCTATTTTCGAAAGGGCGAGATGGGATCTTTAACGTGAGGAACGACCTCAGTGAGTACGGCTGTGCACACGAAAGTGAGACAGGCACTGGCGTGTCTTGCACAAGCGTTGACATTGGGGCGTGGAGGGGGTAGTGGTGGGGGTAGCGGGGCGGTGGGAGGGGTGACAGGGGTGGGAAAATCAACAACAAATGAACGTCCCAACCAACCAACCAACCAACCAACCAAGCTTTCTTCGCGTTGTCTCAGCCGGGGATCGAACCCACGCTGGCCCCTTTCACTGCATTACGGTGCAGAGTGCTTGAACCTTCGGGCCACAGCCGCTAATTCTCACTGGACTCGTGCGTGGGTACTGGCAAGGGTCCCACAACTGTTTGGCCCGTTGTCTCCTTTGTGAACCGTTTGATGGGCTGTCTATGACACAGTTTTGAGAGAGCTTTGCTTGACTGTCTTAGTTGTGAACAGTTTGATGGACAGTCTTGGTTGTGAACAGTTTGATGGGCTGTCTTGGTTTTGAACAGTTTGATGCACTGTCTTGGTTTTGAACAGTCTGATGCACAGCTGTCTTGGTTTTGAACAGTCTGATGCACTGTCTTGGTTTTGAACAGTCTGATGCACTATCTTGGTTTTGAACAGTTGGATGCACTGTCTTGGTTTTGAACAGTTTGATGCACTGTCTCACGACGTTTTGAGAGAACTTTGAAGCACTGTCTTGGTTTTGAACAATTTTGTGGGCTGTCTACGACGTTTTGAGAGAGCTTTGATGCACTGTCTTGATTTTGAACAGTTTTGTGGGCTCTCTTATTTTGAACAGTTTGATGGACTTTGTGCCGATCGACCATGTACGTTCTGAACCTGTTGTTGGGTTGTCTAGGTTCTTAACATCTGATGGATTGTATAGGTGCTTGAGCCTAAGTAAATGCCCATTTTTGGGGTGTGGATTGTCTAGTTAGTATTTGAGCCTTTTGTTGGATTGCTTACAGTGTGTGAATGGGTTGACTGGTTGGGGTGCCGACACAGTGGAGGTAGCCTGAGTGGCGTTTCTCCGCGAGTCCTCCCCGCTGCCAGGTGATGATGCAGTGATGCTTAATGTCCTCAGATGTCAGTTGACATATTAGGGAGAAGTTGTGACCAATGCCGAAGCACGGTTCAATAATTCTTTACGTCCACGGAAACCAGAAGGCTCGTTAGGACGGACAGCTCAGGACGGCCACCTCGACTCTCACACAGCTCCTGAACTATGAACCCCGTTGCCAGAGTTCATGCACCCACTGAAGGGCTTACACCAGCCACGAAAATCACAACAGCAACACGTGGACTTGCTACGGCTTCCGGTCATCCAGACCGACATTCGGAACCAGGGATGAAAAGGAGCAGGTCAGCCCATGGACCTACATATACGTAAGACCGTGGGTCAGCCAGTTCGAACGGGACTGGCGGTTGATTGTTTTGGTAGGCTACAAATATGAACCGAATCAAGTGTTCCGCTCGAGTGTCATGGTCAGTCAGGACGCCCAGGTCAGAAAGGGAGCGCACTTTGTATTAGCCTGTTACACCAGCGTGTAGGCTGCTAAACCCTTTGGGGGGGAGGGAGGGAGGGAAGGAGGGAGGGGGAGAGAGAGAGAGAGAGAGAGAGAGAGAGAGAGAGAGAGAGAGAGAGAGAGAGAGGTGGGTGGGGGGTTTAGTAATTGGATTTTAACGTCCTGTCAACTGCACAGGGTCATCTCAGGTCGATCAAACTCTGTCAGAAGCAAATGTACATTTACAAGCTCTTCTGACGTGTTCTCTGGTCAGATCTACAGAAGCAGTCCATACACAGATATATAACCATACGTGCACACATATCAAACACACATTTTTGACGAAATGGTACCTCCAGTATTACCTTGTAACAACAGCATATAAAGCTAGAACATGTTCATATCGTCGACCATTCCGTCTGATTTGTCGATACTAGAGGAAACATTTTTATTTTATTTTAAATGGACAGAAAATTCAGGAATGTAGTATAAAAGCATAATGGAGAGAGAGAGAGAGAGAGAGAGAGAGAGAGAGAGAGAGAGAGAGAGAGAGAGAGAGAGAGAGCGAGCTCGTTAGTACCCAGTGCACCCACGGCTGTGAGTGGATGATCAGTAGTCAGTGTTTGGGTTTGGCGGAAACACTCTTACTTCTTTGCTGACTTCCTACGCCGTCTTCTTGTCTGTGAAAGCGATAACAATTTGAACGAGATTTTTGGTTGAAATTCTGTCCCCTTACCGAATTCTCCCATTCTTCCAACAAAGTGAGCAAATTAGACAACTGAAGTCACTCATTGTATTATCTGAAGCTTCAACAATATGTCTTCGTATGCTGGCATATGAACACGAATTTTTAAGCTAATAATGAAGTGCGTCAGTGTGCTAGTGCAAGCATTTTATGCTTTTTAACATTTCCACCTCAGATCCGTAATGCACTTTTTATTTCTGATTTCCGGGCGATAAAACCACAACAAACAAACACTGAAAAACAACAACAAAGACACGTGGCGCTAACAGGCCCTGTATCTAATGGACCGGCGCAACAGGCTGTGCTTTAACCTTTTGAGGTTGATGTTAAATTGTTGTCTCCTGCCGCAAGGTCGCCATCAGAAAAGAAAAAAAGCAACAACAAAAAAGAAAAGAAAAAAAGAAAAGAAAAAAAAGAAGCACCCCCCAGAACAGTTCTGCTAGCCTAGCGGAATTAATTACGCCATGCTCTGTGGATCCGACGCTTTGTGACTGCATGGGGTAATTGTGGAGTCATTGCTGCTGCGTGGCCTAGCTTACATTAGAGAATTAAGATAGTCCCGGTTGGAATAACGCGGTTGCTGGCACTACTCCCGGTTTGGACAATTTATAAACAAAAGCTCAATAAAACCCTGAAACCTTGACAGAAAACTCTCCCCCCCCCCCCCCCCTCCACCACCCCGCCCCATTCTCCTTGGTCTCATGGTAGTGAGACCAGTATCCAGTCATTCGGATCAAACAAACAGCTGAAGAGTATGCTACAAGGCGCGCATATTAATTAAAGGTAAACTGTGAGAAGTGGGGGGAGGAAGGAAGAAGTGGGGGGAGGAAGGAAGGAACCTTTTTACACCCAGTAACCATGACGGTTATGTCAGGCAGAGAGAGAGAGAGAGAGAGAGGAGAGAGAGAGAGAGAGAGAGAGAGAGAGAGAGAGAGAGCAGTTACATATTCCTACTTTTAGAAGAAGAAAAAAACATCTCAAGTTGACACCTCTTGACCTTTTACCCCGCCCAGGTCACCCAGGTCATGACAAGTGACAGGTGAAACGCGATAGAGATCAAAGCCTTCACCGGCAGATAACCACCGTCACCTGGTGATCCACACCGGTGACACACTAATCCAGTTAATACAACCTGTAGCTCGCGTCCGATAAAACCCCTCAGCGAACCGCTGGGCGGAAGTCGGTGGATTCCACGTGTTGTACGTGTATCTGTCGTTGTGCCACTGTTATCATCATCATCTTCTTCATCATCGTCGTCATCATCTTATTAAAGGGGACAAGAATCTGCATCTCTTGTAACGTAAAGTGACACGTTTAATGCGTCTTACCTTGCTTGCAAAAAAAAAAAAAAAGTTGGATGTCTACGTCCAGACATAAGTTTAAATGACTAAGAACACACAAGAGCTTCGGAAAGAACACATTTTAGACGGTGCAAAGCAAAACGGTGCGCAAAAGCCTAGCTAGGCTAGCGTACAACTTTACTTTCACAAGTTACTGCACGACTAAATACTTTACATGCACTAGCTGTCACCAAAATCAGTCACGACGAAAGCGCTCCCATACACAGTACCTGCAAAACTGTGTTGTACTGTAACTGAATTTTTCTTAAACTGTCCATACCATTGTACAGTAAGTACTCTTACAGTCCTGCGACGGATATTGTGTTGCTTGCCGATGTTAGCAGGGTATGGGTGGGAGTAGGTTACCTGGCTTTACCTGTTCGTAACGTGACGCATTTGAGGTCATCCAAAAGCAGTTCAGGGATCAGCGGCATGGCATGGAAGTCACTTCAATGACCGCCGGTGTGGACCCTCGGATTAATGGCTTTCTCTAATCGCTTTCCGGTCATCGTGGCTACACATTCATTCAGCAAGGCGACGCTTCTTCACCTTATCACACATCTGAACTGTTCAGACGCTAAACATGTGCCGGTGTAGTTTTGTGTACGCCTACGTATGACTGGTGTCACCCTTGGCTTCCTGTTGTGTTCTCGTCGGTTTCACGCGAGTAAAACGGACGTAAATTAAGCCAGAAGGACAAGACAGTTCCATTTCTGCTGTTCTGTTCTGCTCGGTTCCACGCGAGTGACACGGACGTAAACCCAGAAAGACAAGACGGTCTTTCTAACTCCTGCATGCCCAAAACAGTAAATCCGCAGGGAGTCTATGGAAGACTATAATTATCTAGACTTTCCATTGCGCGTTTTTGCTACGTTGTATTACAAGCTCATTGCAACTGTGAGAATGAAAGAATGAATGTGTGTGGGGTCTGGCCGCCTTTTCCCCGCTGAAATCCAGCGTGTCCATTTTCATTGTTACACTACACGTTGTGTCCTAATAACTGTAGGCGTCACTGTCTTCCTGGATGTTGGACGGTGATATTGAAGGGTGTGATGATGACAATGACGGCGATGATGATTATGGCACGAAAGACGTGTGTATGGCGATGATAATGATGATTATGACACGAAAGACGTGTGTACGGCGATGATAATGATGATTATGACACGAAAGACGTGTGTATGGCGATGATAATGATGATGACGATGATAATGATGATTATGACACGAAAGACGTGTGTATGGCGATGATAATGATGATGACGATGATAATGATGATTATGACACGAAAGACGTGTGTGTGGCGATGAAAATTATGATTATGACACGAAAGACGTGTGTATGGCGATGACAATGATAATGAGGATGATACTCATGATGATGATATTTGTGTGTGTGCAGAGATTGTCCGGTGTGAGCTGAACGGTGTACAGTACCGCCCAGGGCAGACGGTGACGGACAACTGCAACACATGGTCAGTAGCAACATTACAAGATGACGTCGAAACGTATGATTACGTTAAAGTCTTGAGTAAAGATAATGATTAAATTAGGCTCTGTGTGTGTGTGTGTGTGTGTGTGTGTGTGTGTGTGTGTGTGTGTGTGTGTGTGTGTGTGTGTGTGTGTGTGTACATATTCTATGCACGTTTCCACTCACCTTTCACCATCAGTTTTACCAGCGCATACATTGACTGAATCGCACCGCAGTCTGTTTCGTTCAACTGACAAAGAAAGTAACTCAGCAGCTCTCTCGCTCTATAATTTATTACCTGTGAACGATACTCATTTAATTAAGGAGCTGCGTGAAAGTCGAGGTGGCCGTCCTGGGCTCCCCGTCCCTATGGCTTTCTGTTGTTCCTAATAACCCTTATGGTTTATGTGGACGTAAAGCAACATTGAAACAAAATCTTTCACTTGTTTTGCAACACATGCTAGCTTGATGCAAGTGGCGGGACTCATGCGGATGGACGTGGTACTGTGTCATCCAGACTCCAAGCACTGGTTTACAACATCCTTCTTCCAACTACTGCCACAACTAATTACGCCGTAGGTCTCGAAAATGACAGCTAACGGACAGTTTTTCGTTGATGCTCAGATGGCATTAAGTTTGTCAAACTACCAACTTAAATTATATCCGGCGTCTCTTTCATAACCGCCCGCGTTACTTACGTCAGCACAAATAAAACCAAAATCGTTTCAGTCGAGACGGAACTCTTTCTTTTTCCTTTCTTTTTTAACCGGGGTGGACGAGCCTCATGTTCACGTGCGTGCTTTATTTCCGCGAGTGAGTTGTAGTGAGTGTTGCTTAATGTCCTCAGATGTCGGTTGACATATTAGGGACACGCTGAGACCAGTGCCGAAGCATGGTTCAATATAGCTTTACGTCCACGGAAACCAGAAGGCTCGTTAGGACGGACAGCCCAGGACGCCCACCTCGACTCTCACACAGCTCCTGAACTATGCGAGTGAGTTGCTTCCACAGTCTTGTTAGTACTCAAACCTTTCGGAGCGCGTTGGCAACGTCAGTGGACAGCTGCGCGGAGATAAAGAGTGCTCCTAGCTTCGATGGCGTAACCAATTCTGGCAGAGTTTGGAGGAAGGTGCAGGAAAGCCTTCAAACTCCAAGCATTGGTTTACGACATCCTCCTCGCAGTGTGTGTTGCCCTCTGTGTCTGTCTCCTCCATCCTGACCTCATTTCCGTTTGGTTTGCAGCACGTGCGAGCTGTTTGTGAGTGGGGGGACGCGGAGGTATGGAATGCGCTGTACAGACAACGTCTGCCTCATCCGTCCTGACCTCATTTCTACCATCAACTCCGGACCCTTCACGTGAGTCAATCACCTTGTGTTCGACTGCTTTTTTTTGTAGTGAAGGAGGTTAACTGGTTGCTTGGTTTCCTCTTTGCTTCTTGCTTGCTTCGAGGAGTGAGTGGTAACCGGCAAGTGTGTGTGTGTGTGTGTGTGTGTGTGTGTGTGTGTGTGTGTGTGTGTGTGTGTGAGAGAGAGAGAGAGAGAGAGAGAGAGAGAGAGAGAGAGAGAGAGAGAGGGGGATGTCGGTGGTGGTGGTGGTGGTAATGTACACTGACTTACTGAAGACAGAAAAAACAAGAGACGCAACAGCCCCCTCCCTCCTACCCCACCCCCAACCCCCACCTACCCACACAAACGACTGGGGAGGAGAAAGCGGAGGACATCAGAAGTGTATAACTATCACTTTCGGACAACAGGCTGCCAGAGTAGCGCCAACAGAAGACAAGTGATACTTGATTTAACATTACAACCGCTCGCTATAGTATAACCATTGCTCCCACCCCGTACACGAAATACACACGAAGCTAGCCTAATTTGCATCAGGTGGCGAGCAGCGAACCACTCGAACCTGTGGGGCATGACGCTGAACGACGGAGTGCGCTACCGGCTGGGGACCTACCCGCTGGAGAGCGACGTGCTGCGCATGACGCCCATCAAGGTACGCCAGGACGAGTCGCTGCCCGAGACGTTCGACGCCCGCGACAAGTGGCCCAACAAGCTGCAGCCCATCAGGGACCAGGGCAACTGCGGCTCCTCCTGGGCCTTCTCCACCACTGGTAACCACGCCTTCCGCTTGGCGTCTTCGCCACCACGACTTTCGCTTGGCCTCTGTGTAGCCACGCCTTTTGTTGGGCCTCTTTGTAACCACAGCTTTCGTTTGGCGTCTGTGTAACCACGCCTTTCGTGTGGTCTCTGTGTAACCACGCCTTTTGTTTGGCGTCTTTGTAGCCACACCTTTCGTTTGGCCACTGTGTAGCCACGCCTTTCGCTTGGCCTCTTTGTAGCCAGGCCTTTCGTGTGGCCTCTGTGTAGCCAGGCCTTTCATGTGGCCTCTGTGTAGCCAGGCCTTTCATTTGGCCTCTGTGTATATGACCACGCCTTTCGCTTGGCCTGTGTGTAACCTCGCCTTTTTCTTGGCCTCTTTGTAACCACGCCTTTTGTTTGGCTTCTGTGTAAGCATACCTTTCGTTTGGCCTCTGTGTAAGCAAGCCATTCGTTTGGCGTCTTTGTAACCAGGCCTTTCGCTTGGCCTCTGTGTAAGCAAAGCAAGCCATTCATTTGGCGTCTTTGTAATCACGTCTTTCGTTTGGCCTCTGTGTAAGCACGCCTTTTGTTTGGCGTCTTTGTAACCACGTCTTTCGTTTGGCCGCTGTGTAGCCAGGCCTTCCGCTTGGCCTCTGTGTAACCTCGTCATTCGCTTGGGCTATTTTTAACCACCCCTTTCGCTGGGCCTCTTCGTAACCACGCCTTTTGCTTGGCCTCTGTGTATATAACCACGCCTTTTTTGCTTGGCCTCTCTGTAACCACGCCTTTTGCTTGGCCTCTTCGTAACCACGGCTTTCGCCTGGCCTCAGTTTATATAACCACACATTTCGCTTGGCCTCTGTGTAACCACACCTTTTGCTGGGCTCTTCGTAACCAGTCCTTTCGCTGGCCTCTTCGTAACCACGCCTTTGCTTGGCCTCTGTAACCATGCATTTTGCTTGGCCTTTTTGTAACCACGCCTTTCGCTTGGCATCTTTGTAACCACGACTTTTATTTGACGTCCTTGTAACCGCGACTTTCTGTTGGCGTCTTTGTAACCATGACTTTCACTTCTCATCTTTGTAACCACGACTTTTACTTTGTATCTTTGTACCACACCTCTACCAACTGAACAAGAATGGCTTAACCAGCTGAAAGAATTACCATGGAGACCCCTTTCAGTATTGTTGGTGTATATTGTGGCTCGTCGATTAAAGTCAGATGTTACTTTGACGTTTACCACGAGTAGTGCCTCTATAGGGAAAGTTCGGGATGTTGTGGCTGCGATTGGATAGCAGCACGATAGGTGTCTTGAAACTTAGTGACTGATGTGCATGCAATGTAAACGAGATTTAATTGCTACAACTGTACGACTGTCCTCAGCTGTGGCCTCGGACAGACTGTCGATCGAGTCGGAGGGCGCCATCAAGGAGGAGCTGTCCCCCCAGCACATGCTGAGCTGCGACAAGAACGGGCAGGACGGCTGCACTGGGGGCAGGGTGGACAGGGCCTGGTACTTCCTTAGGAAGTTTGGGTGAGTCACGTTACTGGACACAGGGTGGACAGGGCCTGGTACTTCCTTAGGAAGTTTGGGTGAGTCACGTTACTGGACACAGGGTGGACAGGGCCTGGTACTTCCTTATGAAGTTTGGATGAGTGACGTTACTGGGGGCAGGGTGGACAGGGCCTGGTACTTCCTTAGGAAGTTTGGGTGAGTCACGTTACTGGACACAGGGTGGACAGGGCCTGGTACTTCCTTAGGAAGTTTGGGTGAGTCACGTTACTGGACCAGGGTGGACAGGGCCTGGTACTTCCTCAGGAAGTTTGGGTGAGTCACGTTACTGGACACAGGATGGACAGGGCCTGTACTTCATTAGGAAGTTTGGGTGAGTCACGTTACTGGGGGCAGGGTGGACAGGGCCTGGTACTTCCTCAGGAAGTTTGGGTGAGTCATGTCAGTGTACTGAGACAGGGCCTGTACTTCCTTAGGAAGTTTGGGTGAGTCACGATTACTGGGGGCAGGGTGGACAGGGCCTGGTACTTCCTTAGGAAGTTTGGGTGAATCACGTTACTGGACACGGGGGACAGGGCTGGTACTCAGGGCTGGGTGAGCTTCCAGAATGGACTAGGAAGTTTGGGTGGGTCACGTTACTGGACACAGGGTGGACAGGGCCTGGTACTTCCTTAGGAAGTTGGGTGAGTCATGTGCAGGTGGACAGGGCCTGGTACTTCTTAGGAAGTTTGGGTGAGTCACGTTACTGGACACAGGGTGGACAGGGCCTGGTACTTCCTTAGGAAGTTTGGGTGAGTCACGTTACTGGGGGCAGGGTGGACAGGGCCTGGACTTCCTTAGGAAGTTTGGGTGAGTCACGTTACTGGAAAAGGGTGGACAGGGCCTGGTACTTCCTTAGGAAGTTTGGGTGAGCCACGTTACTGGGGGCAGGGTGGACAGGGCCTGGTACTTCCTCAGGAAGTTTGGGTGAGTCACGTTACTGGACACAGGATGGACAGGGCCTGTACTTCATTAGGAAGTTTGGGTGAGTCACGTTACTGGGGGCAGGGTGGACAGGGCCTGGTACTTCCTCAGGAAGTTTGGGTGAGTCACGTTACTGGACAGGGCCTGGTACTTCCTTAGGAAGTTTGGGTGAGTCACGTTACTGGGGGCAGGGTGGACAGGGCCTGGTACTTCCTTAGGAAGTTTGGGTGAATCACGTTACTGGACACAGGGTGGACAGGGCCTGGTATTTCTTCAGGAAGTTTGGGTGAGTCACGCTACTGGACACAGAATGGACTTTCTCAGGAAGTTTGGGTGGGTCACGTTACTGGACACAGGGTGGACAGGGCCTGGTACTTCTTCAGGAAGCTTGGGTGAGTCATGTCTTGTCTGAAAGGTGGACAGGGCCTGGCACTTCTTCAGGAAGTTAGGGTGGGTCACGTACGTCACTGAGGTGAACAGGGCCTGGTGCTTCCTCAGGAGCTTTGGGTGAGTCACGTTACTGGATGCAGGGTGGACAGGGTCCGACACTTCCTCGGGAAATTTGGGTGAGTCACGTCTTTTCTGAAGGGTGGACAGGGCCTGGTACTTCCTAAGGAAGTTTGGGTGAGTCACGTCCCGTAGGTCACTGAGGTTGACAGGGCCTGGTACTTTCTCGGGAAATTTGGGTGAGTTACGTCTTGTCTGAAGAGTGGACAGGGCCTTGTACTTCCTTAGGAAGTTTGGATGAGACATGTTACTGGACACAGGCTGGACAGGGCCTGGTACTACCTCAGGAAGTTGGGGTGGGTCACGTACGTCACTGAAGTGGACAGGGCCTGGTACTTCCTCGGGAAATTTTGTGAGTTACGTCTTGTCTGAAGAGTGGACAGGGCCTGGTACAACCTCAGGAAGTTGGGGTGGGTCACATGCATCACTGAGCTGGACAGGGTCTGGTGCTTCCTCAGGAAGTTTGGATGAGTCACGTACATCACTGAGCTGGTGGAAGTTTCCATGCGGGTGGAAGTTTCCCCAAATTTCCCCCTCTAATTGGAGAGGGTTCTGTTTTCGAAATCCTGGACCTTTCCCCACTGTCTCACGCTACCGAATGCAAGACTCCCAGAAGAATCCGAATCTGTCATTTGACGCAACATGGTCCTAGGTCTCTACATCCTATGAATCGACTTCTTCGCCCTGACAAGACCTGTCATTTTCCCACCTGTGGGATGTTTGTGTTAGTGCCATCAAAGGTATTGTGTACCAAGATAACGCAGTCCACGCTCGTACGTGCGGACGGGCAGGAGTGTGTGTGTGTGTGTGTGTGTGTGCGCGCGCGCGTGCACACGCCCTTTGTAACTGGCTCCGTTGCTAACTGCAAAGACTAATATCAATTTATAATAGTCTTTGCTAACCTGTGGCTGCCCGCATGAAGAGAGTTTATTGCTGTAGTGTCATTGCACTGAGTGGGAAAATCAAAACGGGAAGATGACGTAGGGCCTACGTATGACATACTTATGACACATCTTCCTTCTGACGACGCCTCGTAGTCTGTTGTCAGTGAACGGAAGAAATGGGCGGCCGGGCCAGTTCGAGTCAAAGGAAATCTGTCCTCACTTTTTTTTTAGTAGGCCGTGTCAGGAAAACGCCATTGTCCAGCTGCCATGCCGTGTCAACGTTGTGAATGGACTGCGTCAGACATTGGCACGATCGTTTCACGTCACGTTGGTGAAACGTACGTCATGTATGCAGTCATATTTCGTGCGTTAATCGAGTGTGGAAGATTCGTGACAGGCCGTAAGAAGGACTGGGCTATCTTGGCGTATAGTATTCTTGGTGCCATGCCGTTAAAAATGTATTTAAAAATTGCAGGGTGGTGACGAGTGCGTGCTACCCGTACACCAGCGGCAAGACGAGTGTGGAAGGGCAGTGCAGCCTACCAATCCGACAGCGGGGCGGGGACTGCCCCAGCGGCATCCTGTACAAGATCGAGAAACGCTACAAGGCCTCCCCGCCCTACCGGATCAGGCCTCTAGTAAGTCTCCCTTCATTTGGCTCGAATCGGATTTTAATCGGGAATTCCCGCAAGATAAGACCGGATAAAACAATTCTATACAGTTTGAGGGAACAGAAGAAGAGTGTTTAGTACTTACTTACTGAATCTAGCTTTGATTTGTACGAATTGTGTTGTTCCTGGGCGTTCAGTTTGAGTCATGTTGTTGTGTTGTTTTTGTCCGAAACAATATTAACGCAAGCAATCTTTTAAAGTTGTTGAAATGGTTTGGAATAGCATCGATCGTCTGAATGTTCTCCAGGCACGTTTACTATTATTTTAAAGCTTACAGTTAAACAACAGCTACGTGTGATAAATAACTTGAGTGTGTCAGAAAGTATGCGAGAGTTTCTGTACAGTGTCTTCTTTTGAGTATCATCGTGGGAGTATACGTCACTTAGGGTGTATGAATATGCTAGTATATATGTGCATGCATGTGATCCTGCGTGTGCGAGATATAGATCAGGTGAATATAACTATGTGTGTAGATACATATACAACTGTAGGTTTGTTTTTGCGACTGCACTGAAATAAGTGTATACTGTTTTTCTTCTTTCTTTCTTTTTTTTTTTTCTTGAGGTCTGTTATTGTTTTACTGTAACTTGCTGACATGTGTTGTTATCTTGATAATTGTAAGATAAATCTGTTATTACTTAGGTGAGAAGACTTGAAGTCAAAAGGAAGAAACGGAAAATACTAATTCAAAACATATTTTCAGCTTTATACTGCATATAGATAAACGTTCAGATTTAGCAGCAATTGGTAGTGTTAGCTCAGACATGCTTCTGTTATATATGCAGTGTGTGTGTGTGTGTGTGTGTGTGTGTGTGGTGTGTGTGTGTGTGTGTGTGTGTGTGTGTGTGTGTGTGCGCGCGCGCGCGCGCACACACATGCTCGACCGAGCATAAATCTACATCTCCCTGCTTGCCTTTGGTAATTCAGTGACGTAAATACCCGACACAACGACATGCAGTACGTGTCACGTCGTCTCTTGCTCTGGTAGAGCACGAAATCAACCCACGGAAGGAAGAAGCGTGACGCAACAACTGCCTTAAGCTGACCTAGATACCGAGAAATGACTCAAGGAAGACGTGACGTATATTTATGAGCGAATTCTCCAAGCGGGATGCAAATGTCGAAAGGAGACAAGAATCTGAACAAAAAGGTTAGAGGAGGAAAGTGAGGCAGTAGAACAACGACGCTGCGAGGGCTCCAAGACCGGCTGCCAGCGCGGAAACTTCGGCCCAGTCGTGCTGCACGTGCACGAGATCTGCTTCGCTTCGCCGCGTTGTGACTGACAGGGCCTCTCGGGAGCCAAGGTGTACTTGCCCGGTGTCAAACGCGAGAGCCAGTGGAGGAAGTCTGATGAGTGTCATGTTGCAGACTACTTTTGTTACTGCTTTGTGCGTAACCTTTGCTGCCAAAGGGCGTCCGCTGGCTCTTTTCTCTCTCAGATGTGGCAAACGCTTAATAATAATAATAATAATATATATATATATATAAAGTGTAACTTTAATAAGTAAGTAAACATGGTGCTTAACGTCCACAGAAACCAATAATAATAATATATATATATAAAGTGTAACTTTAATAAGTAAGTAAACATGGTGCTTAACGTCCCCAGAAACCATGAGGCTTATTAGGGACGGGCCGGAGTAACTTTTGTTGTTGTTGTTGAAGAATTTATAAGGGGCTTCCAGCTTTGTACTGAAACGACCCAGTGCGGTTGACAGGACGTTAAAATCCAGTTATTAACTAACCAACCCACCTTACAGCTCAAAGCTGGAAAGGTGTACGCATGCGGATCAGACGGCAAACGTGAAACACAAAAAGAGACATTTATGTCTGTTTATTTTCGCTTATTGAATAGTCAGCTAGAACTGGAAAAAGAAAAAAAAGAAAAGAAAAGAAAAAAAGAATCAGAATGACTGCTAGCGTTCTGAAACAAGATCCAAACACAAAAAGGTTCAAACGAACGCTTATTTATTTTAACACAAACACACAGTATGCAGATTTTCGGGGAAATCCCCTTTATCAAGCCACAAAACGACACTTAAACAACCGAAAAACGGTTAAAAACGATGGAAAATGAAAGAAAAAGACTTATCTTGTTTTGTTGTTGTTGTTTTTCCAGCTTGTTCGGTGCTTGGAAGGTTGTTGGCATTTCAATCAGCTAGAACTGATTGAAAAAAGAAAGAAAGAAAAAGAAAAAAAGAAAGAAAAATGTTTGTTTAGCTATAGGCCTATAATGAGCTTGTGGGATTTTGTATTGCCTGAGCCATTGGCCGTTGAGCAGTTGTGCAGGAGCTGTGATCCTGTGTAACTTACCCAACAGAGAGAGAGAGAGAGAGAGAGAGAGAGAGAGAGAGAGAGAGAGAGAGAGAGAGAGGAGAGAGAGGACACACACACACACACACAACACTACATACAAGAGAGGAGAGAGAGAGAGAGAGAGAGAGAAGAGAGAGAGAGAGAGAGAGAGAGAGAACACACACACACACACACACACACACACACACACACACACACACAGAGAGAGAGAGAGAGAGAGAGGAGAGAGAGAGAGAGAGAGAGAGAGAGAGAGAGAGAGGAGAGAGAGACACACACACACCACACACACACACACACACACAAGGAGAGGGAGGAGAGAGAGAGAGAGAGAGAGGAGAGAGAGAGAGAGAGAGAGGAGAGAGAGGAGAGAGAGAGAGAGAGCAACAACACACACACACACACACACACACACACACATACACACATACACGGGGAGAGAGAGAGAGAGAGAGAGAGAGAGAGAGAGAGAGAGAGAGAGAGAGAGAGAGAGCGAGAGAGAGAGAGAGAGAGAGAGAGAGAGAGAGAGAGAGAGAGAGAGAGAGAGAGAGCACATGCACGGAAGCGACAGCCCCACTTTCTGATTACAGCCGCGGCCTGCAGTTCGCGTCACATTCCACGGAAGACACGTCACTCGAAATGACGTATCGGCACCATTGTGTTGTCACGTAGAGTGTTGCCGAACTGTACCACGCGAGTGTACACGTCACGTTAATAGCAGCCACAAAGACAGGTCCGGGGTTGAAGCCTTTCATGATTATAACGCAGCAAGCGGCCCGTGTAAACATTAATTTGTGGGCAGAATGAGTTTCTTGGGTGTAGTCGGGGCAGATTGATCAATGTTAGAGGAACGCTACGTACCACTAGAAGGCGAGACGGCAAAACAGCAATCAGGGCTTTTTCTCTGCAGGCCTGTTAGTCGGGTCTCCCGGCTTGTCAGGAATCTGCTGATTACAACTTTCGCCTCTCAAAGCTCTAGTATTCGTCTTACGTTAAGGAGGAGGGCGGCGAGTAGGTATAGGAATGAAAATACAAAACGACAGCTCTTACACACACACGCACCCGCACATACACGCACACGCACACATACACATATAAGCCTACATACACACACGCACGCATGCATGCATCCCACAAAGTTTACGTCGTCGCCAAAAAAAGAAAAAAAGAAAGAAAAAAAAGCACAGCGCAGCCGCCGTTTTGGTGTCGACGTCTAACCCAGCACTGACAACACCAGCAGGAAGCATGTTATCGAACAGTACCGTGAAAAATAAACACGTCAACTCTCCCATTCCGAGAAGGACTGACAAAAACCGTAGCTGACGGAAACATTTTAACGACGACATGTGGGGAAAACAAAAAATAAGTGTGGAGAGAATAACTACCTTATCTTCATCTTCTCTAGCCGACAGTTTAACAACGTGTACTGTGTACCCCTCACCCCCGGCCCCCATCTTTCCAAAGAAAAGAAGAAGAGAAAAGGAAGGGGGGTTGGCATGTTTGTGGAAGGAGAAAAAAATAAATTAAAAAAATCGATTTTTCGCATTTTTTTCTCTATGCTGGAAGAAGAAGGAAGGTAAAGGAACCTCTGAAAGTTGCCAGCTAGGCTTGCGTCAGGAGCATTTGTTCGCAGC
>JABMCL010003333.1:15000-65000 GCA_018857735.1 Alviniconcha marisindica | reverse complement strand
TGGTATTAGATTACGTTACGTTGCAGGAATAATACTCTCTAGAGCCATGGTATTAGATTACGTTACGTTGCAGGAATACTCTGTTAGAGCCCAAATATTGGTATTAGATTACGTTACGTTGCAGGAATACTCTGTAGAGCCATATGGTATTAGATTACGTTACGTTGCAGGAATACTCTGTAGAGACATGGTATTAGATTACGTTACGTTGCAGGAAAACTTTGTAGATCGAGCCATGGTAATAGATTACGTTACGTTGCAGGAATACTCTCTAAAGCCATGGTATTAGATTACGTTACGTTTCAGGAATACTCTGTAGATCGAGCCATGGTATTAGATTACGTTACGTTGCAGGAATACTCTGTAGAGACATGGTATTAGATTACGTTACGTTGCAGGAATACTCTGTAGAGACATGGTATTAGATTACGTTACGTTGCAGGAATACTCTGTAGAGCCATGGTATTAGATTACGTTACGTTGCAGGAATACTCTTAAGCATGGTATTAGATTACGTTACGTTGCAGGAATACTCTGTAGAGCCTATGGTATTAGATTACGTTACGTTGCAGGAATACTCTGTAGAGCATGGTATTAGATTACGTTACGTTGCAGGAAAACTTGTAGATCGAGCCATGGTAATAGATTACGTTACGTTGCAGGAATACTCTCTAAAGCCATGGTATTAGATTACGTTACGTTCAGGAATACTCTGTAGATCGAGCCATGGATAGTTAGACTTAAAGGCTGCGTTACGTTGCAGGAATACTCTGTAGAGACATGGTATTAGATTACGTTACGTTGCAGGAATACTCTGTAGAGCATGGTATTAGATTACGTTACGTTGCAGGAATACTCTTAAGCATGGTATTAGATTACGTTACGTTGCAGGAATACTCTGTAGAGCATGGTATTAGATTACGTTACGTTGCAGGAATATCTGTAGAGCATGGTATTAGATTACGTTACGTTGCAGGAAAACTTTGTAAGGCCTGGTAATAGATTACGTTACGTTGCAGGAATACTCAACCATGGTATTAGATTAGTTCGTTGCAGGAATTTGTCGAGCATGGTATTAGATTACGTTACGTTAATACTCTGTCGGGGCATGGTATTAGTTCGTTACGGCGGTACCTGTGGCATGGTATTAATTAGTATTGCAGGAATACTCTGTGGCATGGTATTAGTTACGCGTTGCAGGATACTCTGTGGGGGGGGGGTGGGGGGGTGGGGGGGCGGGACGGTACTAATTTAGGCCGCGTTTCAAGATGTACTCTGTCGGGTGCGGGCATAGCGGGGCACGGTATTAATTTAGACCGCGTTTCAAGATGTACTCTGTCGGGGGCACGGTATTAATTTGGGTTGCGTTACAGGGATGCAGTCCGCCCAGGTATGGTATTCAACTAGGCTGTGTTGCAGAAAAACCCTGTCGCGACTTGCATGCCTCTCGAGAAAGCGACCCGAATCTCTAATGGGAAAAATCCTTTATGGGAACATCGAAGCACGCAAATGCGAAAGTATGACTCAACCTTAATAATAATATTAGATTATTTATGGCGCCCCATCTCCTGAGAGAGCCCGCTTGCAGACATAAGGATACTTTCATTTTATCACACACACTCACATACACACACAACCGCACGCACGCACGCACGCACGCACGCACGCACGCACGCACACATACACACGCGCGTACACACACACACACGCATACACACAACTACAAATACATGCATTACTGGTGATGGTTTGGTAGAATGAGAAGAAAGAAAACGACAGATCAGTATGCACCATGTTTCCATCAGAACTGTGGCTCCTCACTTTCTAGTAGGGGAAGCAGACCGAGTGAACCTGCTGGGAGCAGTCAGAAACACAACAAGGAGAAGAGGACAAAATAAAAAAACTCATCGTTTTACTTGGCCATTCTTTCGCTTTTTTTCTGCTTTTTTTCCTTTTTTCTTTTCTTCCCCGTCCTGTTTCAGTGAGCAGCGCCCAACGACCGTCACAACAGTACTGGGGCTTCTGCATTAAGGATAAATGAACGAATGAATGGTTGAATGAATGAATGAATGAATGAATGAAAATGTATATGCGGCGCATAAAAACTTCCACACAAAACCTTGCGTGTTCACAGCGCCAGATACACACAGTGCATACACGTAAGCTCTCAAAAGCCAAAGCTACTAAAGAGACATTCATACCAATAAAGTACATGGACTGTGGGTTCCTTGCAAGAAAGAAAGGCAGTTCAAGCCACTGGAACCATTCCTAACTGAACAGAAGACAGCACACAGGTCGGGGCTGCAGAACAATAGACCCTGATGCTTTGTGCCTTGTGTTGTTTCAGCGATCTTCGAGGTGCAGGAAGACTTCTACATGTACCAGTCGGGTGTGTACCAGTACACGGGGGGCGCGCGCAACGACCCGCCCGAGACTCGCAAGTCGGCCTACCATTCCGTCAGGATTCTTGGGTGAGTTGACTATAGCTGCCCCTCAGGATTCTTGCGTGAGTTGACTATAGCTTCCCCTCAGGATTCTTGCGTGAGTTGACTATAGCTTCCCCGCAGGATTCTTGGGTGAGTTGACTATAGCTTTCCCTCAGGATTCTTGCGTGAGTTGACTGTAGCTTCCCCCGCATGATTCTTGGGTGAGTTGATTATAGATTCCCCTCAGGATTCTTGGGCAAGTTGACTATAGATTCCCCTCAGGATTCTTGCGTGAGTTGACTGTAGCTTTCCCGCAGTATTCTTGGGGAGTTGACTGTGTCTTCCATCCCCTCAGGATTCTTGGGTGAGTTGACTGTATCTTCCCCTCAGAATCTTGGGTGAGTTGACTATAACTTCCACGCAGGATTCTTGAATAAATCAGCTTACCACACTTCATCGGAATTCTTGGGTAAGTTGACTATGGCTTCCCCTCAGGACTGTGGAGTAAGGTAATTGTCACTTGAGCGAAACGTTTGGGCGAGTGAGGTTATCGCTGGAACAGGATCCTTGGCTAATTAAGTCGTTTTACCCTTCCAAAATATTTTTGGTTAGTTATTACTTCGCCATTAAATGTTGATTTGGACTGGCTTCCGCTCGACCAGAAGTTTTGGGTAGGCAGGCTATCTCTACGTCAGGATTCTCAACTAAGCTGGGCTGCCGATACGTCAGGAGTCTTGAGAATGTCGGGCTATCAGTACGTCAGGAATCTTGATAATGTTGGGCTATGAATACGTCAGGAATTTTGAGAATGTCGGGCTATCAGTACGCCAGGAATCTTGATAATGTCGGGCTATCAATACGTCAGGATTCTTGAGAATGTCGGGCTACCGCTACATCAGGAGTCTTGAGAATGTCAGGCTATCAGTACGTCAGGATTTTTGAGAATGTCGGGCTATCAATACGTCAGAAGTCTTGAGAATGTCGGGCTGTCAATACGTCAGGATTCCTGAGAATGGCTGGCTAGCGCTACGTCAGGATTCTTGAGAATGTCGGGCTATCAATACATCAGGATTCCTGAAAATGGGTGTCTATCGCCACGTCAGGTGTTTTTGAAAAACTCTGGCTATCGATAAGTGATCGGGAGTCATAGGTAAATCAAGGCTGTCCAGCTGTCGGGGGTTCTCGGACTAGCAACCGAGGGTACCCGACGTCCAGTCGGCATCCGTAGAAAGCCAGGTTTCCGTTCCATCGGGGTTTCAGAGCGTAGCTTTTTGGATTACGAGACCACTGGATTATCGTGTATGGCAGGGGGAAAAGGAACTGTCCAACAGCGGGACGTATATGAAAAAATCTCATTATGACCAAACTACTAACATATCTAAACGAGTAAATGACGTCTCTGTCCATCCCAGCTGATTCAGCCGTTTCCTCTGACTTGGTGCAGACACCTGCGAACGACGTTGTTTGGTTCTTTGTTGCAGATGGGGTGTGGAACGAACTTTTGAGGGCGACATCATCAAATATTGGGTCAGTGGCCAACATTGATCGTTTCTTACAGCGCTAGTTAGTTAATTAGAGTCACTTGATGCTTTAATTTCTGTCGACTTCGAGGTTAAACATCGGGGCATATTTTACTTCAAGGTAACTAATGCACGTGCGTTTGGAGGCAGTAAAGCTGACTGGACAGAAAGGGAAAATATTCTGGTAGCGGTTGTAACATGAAAAGCGATATTTTGACATAACCATAACCAGGGCTGTTTGTTGTGTGTGTGTGTGTGTGTGTGTGTGTGTGTGTGTGTGTGTGTGTGTGTGTGTGTGTGTGTGTGTGTGTGTGTGTGTGTGTGTGTGTGTGTGAGTGTGTGTGTGTGTGTGTGTGTGTGATGTGTGTGTGTTGATGTATTATTATGTCATTAATTATTTCTCCAGGCAACAGCACATAGGTGCCCCGCCCCTACTTGGAAGAAAAGGTGTAAAGCGCTTTTTGATTTCCCTATTATAGTTATCAATTAAAAGAGAAAAGACCCTTGGTAGCTGTGAAATCTCAGCGGAGGGGAGGGACCTTACGGCCCACCGCGGGACCCAGGGTAGACAACTATGGAAGCTAGCGTAATTCCCACTTCCCACGCTGCCTTGTCTGGCTCACGCACGTGCAGCACGTTCGATCGATCGTTCTCCACCGCTTTTGCTTTCCCTCTTCCCCCCGTTGTCCAGATCTGTGCCAATTCCTGGGGCCCGGAGTGGGGAGAGAACGGCTACTTCCGCATCATCCGCGGCGTCAACGCCAACGACATCGAGACGAACATCGTGGGCGCCTGGGGCAAGGTCACGGGCGACGTCATGCTCCGACGTCTGCTGGCCGAAAACCGACGACGACGACTGCAGGCCCGCGGCGAGGGTCGCAGCCTGCGCCGACTGCGGCACCTCAACCGCCGACGCCGACGACGCCGGCACCACAGAGGTGAGAAGAAGCTGCGCAGTCTGGAAACGGGACGTCGGCGAGACCGGAACGGGCGGAGAGAGAGGAGGCGAGAGAGGAAGGGAGGGAGGAGGAACAGGAACTCCCCCTCCCCCTCCAACCCCACCTCCTCGGCTTCCAGGAGGAGCAGGAAGAACGAGCAGAAGACGACGAGGAAGAGCAGCAGAGACTCTGGAAGGAGGAGGAGGAGGACCCGTGACGACGACGATGACGACGACGCTGCCGGCGTCGGCCGCAGGCTGAGCTCCAAGGCGGCGACGTGGCGTGAGGTTATAGGAGCGTTGTAGCTTTAGAGGCCTGCAAAAGACGTCCGCTTCTGCTTTGGTCTTGGCGACCGTTTGGACGGTTTGTGTTACAGTACAGCTTGTGTTGACGTTGGTCGTGCTAGTGCCGGGTGTGATTTGCGAGAGGAATAATAGATATATACACACAAGGAACTAGGAATCCTCTTCATCGAGCTATCTTTGATCGATCAGCAGCGTTGCTTCTTGAAGAATCTGAAATTAGTTTGGTAGAAAAACATTGCCCTTGTATACGTATTTTACCGCGACGTCAGATTGTGAGTCAAACCATGACCGATTCGTAACATGATGTGACTAAGCAAAGTAAGTCAACGTGCGATATAGTAGCTAGGTTTAAGTTCAGAGCACTGTGTACATATATATTATATGCATCCTCTTCTTTCTTCTTCTTGAGTAGGAGTATTTTTTCTCTGGGTTGACTGTGTTCAAAATGTACAATCTTAGCCAGGTAGAAGCATTTGGGCATACCACTGCGAATCGTACACCCGAGTTCCGTCTTTAATTACGTGTCTAAGGAAAAAAACAACTTCGGAGTGTACACAACCCTTGTTTCTGTATACTAACTACTGTTCCTTGAGCGTGCGTTGGACCCTTCCAACCCCTAGGTTATGTGGGCGAGGTTCCGCGTGTATAATATAGTGGGGATGATGGGTTTTATTCGAAGAGGTCACTCTGGTCAGAAGAAGAAAAATGTACAGGCTTAAAAAAAAAAAAAAAAGGAAAAAAAAAGGAGGGGTAGCTCAGTCAGTGGTAACAGCAGGTTGTACTCGGTGCGAAGGGCTTACTGTCTTGTTCAGTACCATTGCAAGGGTGTCTTTTTTGTTCTTTGCTGTTATTGAACTTTGCATTGCCTGAGCGACCGGTGTGTTAAGATTGATGAGAGAAACGACCCCTTTCTGCCGGAATTTGATATTGCAGGAGGAGGTGGAGATCATTACTGATCAAGGCACCATGGAAAGCAGAAAGGCCTACACTGTAACAGGTAATGTCGGAGGTTTAGGAGAGCAGTGCCTAATAATGGAAAGTGATGGGGTGGCTGCAAGGAATAGGGGTGGGGGTACAGTTAACCCGCCTTGTGGCTGTGAAGTCGTGAGGGAGTCAGATCGAAAGTCTTTAGTAATCGTGAACTATGATGCAAAAATCTGGATTAAAAAAAAAAAAAAAAAAAAAAAAAAATCGAACCGCGGCATTATATGTAGTGTCGAATAACGGCCTCAAGACAAATTCAAGACCCTCACTCCTGTGTAAATGTTCGTAAGGGGGTGCACTTAAAAAGTACATAAATATTAGAGACAGTACTACTGGTCGCACAGACAGGGGAAAAAATCCCAACAGAGAGTGACAAGTGATATGCATGGCTGGGCCACTTCAGGAAGTTTCATTTCTGGCATGTAATGTGCGTTGTATATGTACGATCCAAACCACTTCATGCTGCAGCGGCCAGCAAGTTCATATGATATACATCATTACATACGTGTTACAACTGTCGGCCCACTTTCCGAACAACCATATGCACCCTGAGAAGTTTTAGCTGTGGAGTTTCACGAACTGTAGTTTTTTTTAGGTTTTGCACGTTCAGCTCGTTGTTAACACTCGCCATGCAATCCGCTTCCTGCAGGGCAGAGCTGTTGGCCCTTCCCTCTTCCTTTCTGCCGCTGATGTCAAAGCAGTTTTCTGATTGGTTAAGAGCAACAGGCAAAAATACGGATGCATTGTAGATGCGGTTTTCTGACTAAGAGGGCAAAAACGTGGATGATTTGTACATGTGGTTTTCTGATTGGGTGAAAACGTGGATGATTTATATGTGTGGTTTTCTGATTGGTATAGTAGAGCAAAGGGCAAAAACGTGGATGCGTTTTTTTGGGTGTTTTTTTGGTTAAGAACAGCAGGCAAAAACGTATGGGCTTTATAAATGCGTTTTTTTGATTGGTTAAGAGGAGCAGGCAAAAATATGGATGCTTTTTAAATGGGGACTCTCTGATTGGTTAATAGCAAATGGCAAAATGAAGCTGAAACACCGCCGTCTGGCTCGTCAGGTTTGAATCCAGAAGACCAGCTGTCAGTGCTCAGTCTGCTGATGGAAAAGAACATGGCAACGATCGAGGAGAATTTAATTCCACAGCATGCAATGTTCGAAAGTGGGCATGGGCCCTTTAACTATGTTCTTAACCCTGAGTTAACGACACTAAAGTTCAATTTTGTGAACGCCAGCATTGTTCTTTACCAGCTGCCAGGACCTACAGGGTTCCCAGTTTGATTTTTTGTTTGTTTTTTGTACAGTTACACGAAGACTCAGGGTTCACTTGCTTTAGTTGTAGGTTTAGTGTTACCACTGATTATAGGATACTGACAGCACGTACAGGCCAGTCGTTCTGGATGGTTGTAGAATAAAAGGCTTTGGACTCAAGTGTACGCAGCGTCTTGTTGTACATAATATATACATAAGCACTTGCAGCCATAGTAAAGTAGATGTTCCTTGTTCCTTTTGATGTCTGACAATGTTGTATGAGGCACTTTGAGGGTTATATATACCAAAGTCAGTCTTTTTGGTTTATCGTGTGAGGGCAGGGGGGAGGGTGAACAGGTGCAAGTAGTAAACATGACATCAAAATGTTTTTATGATGTACATATTTGTGTACAGTTTTATGGCTTACTACGCTTACTTCAGTTCTTTTGAGTTTGGTAATTGTCTGTATAATAATGTGCTGTTGGAATGCAGTATACAGTGCGTGCTTCCTGCGTGTGTATTCAGTGTGTGTGTGTGTGTGTGTGTGTGTGTGTGTGGTGTGAGTGAGAGAGAGAGAGAGAGAGAGAGAGAGAGAGAGAGAGAGAGAGAGAGAGAGAGAGAGAGTTACGTGTGAAATTAATGTGGTATTTGCCCTTATCACCATCTCACCATCAGAACAATTGTAACATTGACTGAAGTGCTCTCATTTGTATGTTATCTTGAATACTGAGAAGCATCTTGGTTTTGTTTTTACATATGCCCTACTGAGCTGTATTTCACATACTGGTAACAATTGTGAAATACATGCATGAAAAAATACCTTTCGGAACAAACAAAAATTCAATAAATTAAAACCATTGACTGCAATATTTATGATTATATAGCCATATTCAAACATATTTTAAACAGCTCATACAAAAAATGTCAACGCATTACCAATAGTTGGATCGGCTGTTACGAGTATTGTACATAAAATACATGTAAAAGAAAATGGCTAATTATACTGGTGACACTGTACTGATATTATTTCGTTCCTTATATTTTGTACTACATAATAAAGAACATTTTGAAATAACATTTTTATATGTACAGTTTCACTTCAAGAAGATATACACACATTTGAATTTTATATTTTTTTGTTTTATAAATAGAAAGCAATTTGTATTTCTGTGCTACAGAGAAAATCAATCAGTTAGCATCTTGTTCTACCATCCCCTTCGTTTTTGCTTCCCAGTTTCATTTCTTAGGCTGAATTTTGTGTTTGATACTTCTGTCTTCATACTGCTGCATTTTATTAGCTAAATACAACTTTGGGTCTGTGTAATGATCAGCATGAAACACATTAAACTCCACATGGAGACAAACTGTAGGCTGCAGGTAGCATGTGTATATTAAATTTGTGACAACCTGTAGCAGACTTGTGACAACCTGTAGCAAACTCATGATGTGTAGCAAACGCATGACAGCATGCAGGAAACTCAGACAACATGTAGCAAACACATGGCAACCTGTAGCAAACTCATGACAGCCTATAGAAAACTGAAAGCCTGAGCAAATTCGTAACAACCTGTAGCAAACTCGTGACAACCTGTAGCAAACTCATGACAATGTGTAGCAAACTTGTAACAACCTGTAGCAAACTTGTGACAACCTGTAGCAAACTCATAACAACCAGTAGCAAACTCATGACAGCCGATAGCAACATGTTAAACTCATGACAACCCATAGCCTCCTCACATGTTGAACTTGTAGTAGCCGATAGCAACACGTTAAACTCATGACAACCTGTAGCCTCCTCACATGTTGAACTTGTAATAACCTGCAGCAACATGTTAAACTCATGACAGCCCTTGGCGACACATGTGGAGGATAGCAAATGTAGTTGTGTTTTTCCGGCTTTGTTTGAATGTGAGTTGCTTGAGCATTTAGTGTACCACAGTGTATGTTCAACCTTTTTTTGTTTTTACAACTTTGACATAATGCTTTTAAATGTCTTGGTACACATGCTTAAGAACTCTTTTAGAGAAAAACTTTGGCAAAGGGATGTGGTTCAAAAATCATTATGATACTCTTTTCTTGTATTTTTGAGGAAGGTACATTTCTGTTAAGAAGAGTCAGATGATTCCATGCCATTTGTTGCTGGGAGGTTCCTCTGGGTTATTGTTTATTACCATCAGTGTAGTGATGGGCACAACCCTGCATATTGCTACAACGAAGGAGCATTTTTTGGATATTTCAAGAATATCTCTTGAGGTGTTGGCAGAACATTGGTTACTTTTATACTGCAGTTATTAGCTAATAATGAATGTTATTGCTATGTCTGTACCTCTAGGTGTTCAAGAAGAACTGTTTCTGTTCTGTGCATGGCTTCTTGCAATAAATAATGTTTTACTTGAGAAATTGTGTGTGAGTGTGCGTGATGTGAATGCATGTGTGTAGATGTATGTGCGTGCATGTGTGCTTAAATGCATGCATGTATGTGTGCGTGCCTGTGACTGTGTGGAAGAAAAAGAGAGACTTTGAAATTTGAACCTTATGGGGAAGGTCTTTTGCATTCTTAACAATGGATGGAATTGCTTGGAACTGCAACGTCTTCCTGCCTGCAGGACCTTGAAAACGAGCCCTAATACAAAGGACCATGAAAACAAATGCTAGGTGCACAAAGACAGAAGATCCGCCTCACACTCCTAGTGATGAACACAAGCTAGCACCTCTCATGTCTGCCTTTGTTGGTTACTCACAGCCAGTCCCCCTTCTCCTTCATTTTTAGAGATGACCACAAGCTAGCGCCTCTCATGTCTGCCTTTGTTGGTTACTCACAGCCAGTCCCCCTTCTCCTTCATTTTTAGAGATGACCACAAGCTAGCGCCTCTCATGTCTGCCTTTGTTGGTTACTCACAGCCAGTCCCCCTTCTCCTTCATTTTTAGAGATGACCACAAGCTAGCGCCTCTCATGTCTGCCTTTGTTGGTTACTCACAGCCAGTCCCCCTTCTCCTTCATTTTTAGAGATGACCACAAGCTAGCGCCTCTCATGTCTGCCTTTGTTGGTTACTCACAGCCAGTCCCCCTTCTCCTTCCTTTAGTGCACCGGTAGAAAAAAGGAAGAAGACTTTTATCTGTCAGTTTTTGAGGCCAGGGTATAACCAACCATGGCAGAGATGTGAGCAGGGTTGGCAGTTGTTGCTTGCAGTGAGGATCCAGCCAGATGCTTCCCTTGATGAAGTCACTCCTGTGCATCGTTGTCTGGGTTCAGAACATACCTGTGGCAAAACTGCAGACATCTCTGTTTACTGAGAAATGACTAGCCATTATGGTGTGTGTGCGTGTGTGTGTGTGTGTGTGTGTGTGTGTGTGTGTGTGTGTGTGTGTGTGTGTGTGTGTGTGTGTGTGTGTGTGTGTGTGCGCGTGCCCAAGTGTGTATGTGATTTATGTATGTTGAAAGGGAAGGTAAAGTGACCAAGGCTTTTACAATTCAAATACAGAAGAATGAAAACACTGACAATGGCTAGTTAGTTAGTTAGTATTTGGATTTTAATGTCCTGTCAACCACACAGGGTCACCTCAGGACAGTCAAACTTGGGGCCATAAGCAAATGTACATTTCAAAACTCTTCTCTGTCCATATAATGATATATAAACCCTTTGTCAAGTCAATCCACAAAACCAGTCACTTTGCAGACATAAAACAAAACATAATGCACAAACATTAGACACAAATTTTCAAAGTAGTCCCTTCAATATTATTCCTGTTAAAACAGCACATAAGGCTAGGACATGCTGGTATCGTCAACCATTTATCGCTACCAGATTAAAGAAAAATGTAAACAAGGAATGGACAGAAACAAAATGTTACATAAATGCATAATGGCAAACATCTGTGCCCTATGGCAGCAAGCTGCACATACCACCTACCAACTATCATCTCCTAGCTGCTCAACAAGAGCCATAAAAAAGTGTAACTCGTAACAAAAAATATTTGAAAGTTTTCTGGAAAAAAATCAGGACAATGGACCATTAGCAGAAAAATAACGAGACAGAAAGAGCAAGAGGACTAGGCAGAAAAGCAAGACTGGTGACAGAAAAAGGGAATCAAATGACAGCTGAGATTCCCGACAGGGGGAGACATCAGACATCCCCAGCCTCCCTTTGGGGCAGTTGAAAAAACAAGAGGAGAAAAAATGAGCAAACAAGGTGATACGTACATGTACATGGACAGTTTTTTTCTCTCAGTATATTGCATTGCTGTTGCCCCAAGTCCATCAGTACAAGCTGTAACAAGTAACATAACTATAAACACAGTTTATCAGTCATCTTCACAATTTCACAATCAACATGAAATACACCTTGAGCTGTCAAACAGAACAGTTATTCACAGAAAATAATTCTCTTCATTTAACATTGTGAACAGAGGATATAACAAAAACTTCATTATCCCTCTTAAATACTATCTAACGAACAGAAATCCAAAATAGGTCTGTGTCCATGTATGTGTACATGTGCTGTATGTTAACTGGTGTATACTGTTATGTCACAAGCAATAGCAGTAGGACTGGGCAGCACAGTACTGTTCCTAAGGCTGCTTCAGCCTTGAGCAAAATGACCTGAATGTCATGCGTGATCACACTCTGCCACAAGCAAATGCATGTTCTAAAACAGTTCATTCTCATATGTAAACCTTTTTTAAGACATATCTACAAAATCATCCCATACAAATATGAAACAAAAAATACATACACAAATCCCATACAAATTTCAAACAAAACATACATACACAAACAATCAAGCACAAATGTTCAAAGTGTTACTCTCTTCAGTGTTGTCAATGTGTGAGTGTAACAATATATATATATATATATACAAGAACAAACGTTTTAGTCTGAAAATGTTGGTCATGTCGACATTCTTCCAAACACTGGACAGGAAAACAACAGAGCTAAACCAGAAACAGATAAGTAATTTAGCTTTTCATCTCATTTTTTTGTAATTTTTCACCATTTAACTGTTGTTTGAGTGTCGTTTTTTATCTTGATAAAGGGGATTACTCTGACAATTTGCAGATTGTGTTTTTGTCCTAATCAGTAGCATTCTTTGGAACCTTTTATGTGTTTGGATCTTAAAATGTCCATTTCTCTGCAGCAAATTTCTGGGGGCTATGTAGCCTGCTGAGCTGACCATGGAGTCATAGCCCCAACAAATTTACTGAAGAGAAACCGACATTTCAAGACAGAAAGATTTCCTCTGTTGTATGAATCCTGCTCAACACAATCGTTCCAGCCATTTTGCAGCTGTGTGGTGTGAAGCACAGTAGCAGAGGCCTCTATTCCAATTTACCTACCTACATATCTATCAATCTATATCTCCCTCTAGACCATTTTACTTACCTTCTATTAATCTCTCTCTGTATATATCTCCACACACACACACATACTACATAGATACATACTAAATATATATTCCTACTTTTTGAAACTCCACCATTGATATTAGTCATCACATACCAAGAGAAGACAGCTGATTTTGAACAGTTACAAAAAGATCATCCACAACAGAACGTCCTAGCTGACAGGTATCATACAATAATACTTGATTAATTCCTAAAAAGGAAATTGAGTTGTCTGCCTTTGAAATATAACATGTTGGAGTTGTCTGCCTTTGACAAATAATAACATGTTATGTATAATAATATATATAACCACATGTATATAATTACATGTTGAAATTTTAAGACCTCACCATAGATATCAGTGATCACAATATGCCACGAGAATTAAGACATCAGATTTTCAACATTTACAAATGGTTGACAGACTAGCAGACCACCCTGGCCGACACAAACATGCAGTCTGTCTGTGATCAGTGGTCTGGCAGAAACACTTGGATGGGATACATCTGTTCCAGCAGCTCCTCCTTGGGGTAGGGGTTCTTGGTCACAAGGAAGAACTTGAAGTTGTCCAGCCTCAGCTGGTTAAATTTGTTCTTGTCATAGTCTGGTGGATCGGTGGGTTTGACCAGGCCCAGATACCTGCAAAAAATTACTTACATGAACTGTGTTGCCACAGGGAGTGAAGGACCACTGGAACTATAATTGTGTGTATGTGCATGTGTGCGAGCGAGCGAGAGAGAGAGAGAGAGAGAGAGAGAGAGAGAGAGAGGAGAGAGAGAGAGGTGTGTGTGTGTGTGTGTGTGTGTGTTGTGTGTAGAGAGAGAGAGAGAGAGAGAGAGAGAGAGAGAGAGAGGAGAGAGAGAGAGAGAGAGAGAAGAGTGGTGTGTGTGTGTGTGTGTGAGAGCCGGGTAGGAGAGAGAGAGAGAGAGGAGAGAGAGAGAGAAGAGGAGAGAGAGGAGGAGAGAGAGGTGTGTGTGTGTGTGTGTGTGTGTGTGAGAGAGAGAGAGAGAGAGAAAGAGAGAGAGAAGAAGAGAGAGAGAGAGAGAGAGAGAATGTGTATGTGCGTGCATGCATGTTTGTGTACATTCCATACTGAGGTACTCATGATTTGCTTGCTTCTCTTAAGTTAATTAGAGCACACACACACACACACACACACACACACACACACACCACACACACACACACACACACACACATCCACACACACTCAAACAAAGTCAGTAATCAAGTCAGTGGTCAGGCAAGCAAGTCCTATCATCGCAAAAAACAACAACATCAAAAGCCTACTTTTCATTTTTCAAGATGGATTTATCCATGATGGACGCCAGGAGACCAGGCATGATCTGATCAAAGCAATCCCCTGCAGTCTGAAACATATCCACTTCCATCATGTCCAGGACAAGTGGTTTGCCAAAGCGAAGTGCTCCCAGAATGGCAATGCGTGCTCTCTCCGGTTCCATGTCAGAGGGGCGAATGGCATTGATGTAGTTGGTGTCACGGTAACGGAGAAATGTAGAGGCTTGTCCACTCGTGTCGATGATGAGTGGCCACCTGTGGAAGGGAGCAGAATGTGTGACTAGTTCACATACACATGCACGCATGCATTTATGCACGCACGCATTTATACACACATGCATTTACGCATGCATACACACACACACACACATACATACACACACACACACACACACACATGCACCTTCACACATGCAAACACACACACACACGCACACACACAAAGGCACAGACACACATTCCAATATACAGAAACAGACACACTGCTAGCAAGGCACTGACGCCAATTCAGATATACAGAAACAGACACACTGAGATGCACACACATGCAGACACAGATACTTAGCCCCCCCCCCCCCACACACACACACAGACAGACCCTACATGCAGAGACACAGACATAGACTACATATATATATACAGACAGGCAGACACAGAAACATGCAGACACAGATCCCACAGACATAGATACACAGACCCTACATGCAGACAGACACAGACATAGACTACATTATACACAGACAGGCAGACACAGACACATCCAGACAGGCACAGACACACACACTCCACATGCAGACAGACAGAGCCACAAACTGCCCACTGACTTTCCAGAGTCTCTGATCTTGTTGCCAACATCCCGGAAGAGAACATCGTCCAGCTCTCGGACCAGCACCCGCTGACCTGGTCTGTCCTCACCCAGCTCACAACCTGTGCAGGGCACACATCAGACAGGTGAAAAGTGTGACTAGCGTAGAAAAAACACGTCACTGTCATCCATGAAAAATGTGACTAGCATAAAAAAAACATGTGACTGTCATCCATGAAAAATGTGACTAGCATAGAAAAAACATGTGACTGTCATCCATGAAAAATGTGACTAGCATAGAAAAAAATATGTGACTGTCATCCATGAAAAGTGTGACTAGCATAGAAAAAAAAGATGTGACTGTCATCCATGAAAAATGTGACTAGCATAGAAAAAAAGATGTGACTGTCATCCATGAAAAATGTGACTATCACAGAAAAAAGATGTGACTGTCATCCATGAAAAATGTGTCTAGCGCAGAAAAAAGATGTGACTGTCATCCATGAAAAATGTGTCTAGCACAGAAAAAAGATGTGACTGTCATCCATGAAAAATGTGACTAGCATAGAAAAAAAGATGTGACTGTCATCCATGAAAAGTGTGACTAGCATAGAAAAAAGTGTGACTGTCATCCATGAAAAATGTGACTAGCAAAGAAAAAAGATGTGATTGTCATCCATGAAAAATGAGACTATCACAGAAAAAAGATGTGACTGTCATCTATGCAAAATGTGACTATCACAGAAAAAAGAAGAAGAAGACCGTTAATCATCCACAGAAAATGTGAATTTCATTGAAAAATGCGACTCAGACATAAAAAGGTATGACTGCCATGCACAGAAAGTGTGACTTTCATAAAAAAATCTGACTGTCATAAAAAAAATGTGGCTATCATCTGTATGGAAAAACCTTCATAAAAAAAAGTGATGAAATTAAATAGAACAGGTATTTTTGGTACAAAAAAGTGTGACTTTCACTCACACACACACACACACACACACACACACACACACCACACACACACACACAAAGAAGAAGAAGAAGGAATGATTGCTGCTGCAAAATATTTGAAAACAATTAAAATAAAAAATAAAAATTGAAACATAAATGACTGCTACTAATGCTAGCATTCTAAAACAAGATCCAAACACATAAAAGATTCAAAAGAACAGTAGTTATTAGGTCAAAACACACACAACATACAAATTTGTGACTGGACGTAAAAAACGACATAGCTCAACAAAAACTAGACAAATAGGTAGGTAGGTAGGTAGTACTGCTTAATGTCCTCGGATGTCGGTTGACATATTAGGGACAAGCTGAGACCAATGCCGAAGCATGGTTCAATATAGCTTTACATCCACGGAAACCAGAAGGCTCGTAAGGACGGACAGCCCAGGACGGCCACCTCGACTCTCACACAGCTCCTGAACTATGAACCAGACAAATGTCTCAGTTCTACATCTTATTATTCACCATTTAACTGTTGTTTTAGTGTCATTTTGTAGCTTGATAAAGGGGATTACCCTGAAAATTCACATGCTGCGCTTTGTCCTAATAAATAGCACTCTTTTGAACCAGTCATGTGTTTGGATCTTACAAAATATTTGGGTTGAACCACCAACAACTAGAATGAAATAGTACTGGCACTTTAAAAGAACAAACTTGATGAAACATGTAATTCCATTAATTTTACACAGTTTTTGATCACAGAATCTGGACTAGGCAGTGCGCAGAGAGAGAGAGAGAGAGAGAGAGAGAGAGAGAGAGAGAGAGAGAGAGAGAGAGAGAGAGAGAGAGAGGAAGATATGCTATTACTACTATGCGAACAACAACAGAATGGTTCTAGAATTGCCCTGAATCATCAGATAAGGAAACGCCACCCCTCCCAAAAATGGACTTAAAAAAGAAGAAGTTAGAAATAGTGTGTTGTACATGCCACTATAACACAATTTTATTATCTCTGCACATAGAAATTTGCCTTCTGGTTTGTCATTCACATGCACATTCAATCAAACAACTGATCAACACACACACACACACACACACACACACACACACACACACACACACACACACACACACACACACACACACACACACACACACACACACACACACACACACACACACACACACTGCTGACAAAAACTCCATTTGAGGAGAGATTCAAGGCATTTCCATATTTTATGCTTCAGGGCAATTATATAATCATTCTGTTGTTTACACAATAATAATAACATAATTGTGTTTTTTTCTCTCTCTTGTTTGGTATCGCCATGTCCAGGCTCTGTAATCAATATCACCGCTAGCATTTCCCTCACTCTTTCCAGAAGTCTGTTCTCGCAGGAGCAGTCTCATCTTGGACAGTTTATCTCGCGCCTTTTCCATGTCCAGCTTGGCAACCTCAAGCTCCAGCTCCGCATCATGCACTGTCTAACAGTTTACATACACTCACATTGGTTACTGCTCACCTTGCACCACTGCTAACAGTTTACATGCACTCACACTGGATACTGCTCAACTTGCACCATTGTTAACAGTTTACATACACTCACATTGGTTACTGCTCACCTTGCACCACTGCTAGCAGTTTACATGCATCCACACTGGATACTGCTCAACTTGCACCATTGTTAACAGTTTACATACACTCACATTGGTTACTGCTCACCTTGCACCACTGCTAACAGTTTACATGCATCCACACTGGATACTGCTCAACTTGCACCATTGTTAACAGTTTACATGCACTCACACTGGTTACCGCTCACCTTGCACCATTGCTAACAGTTTACATTAACTCACTCTGGTTACTGCTAACCCTGCACCATCTGCTAACAGTTTGCAAGCACTCACACTGGTTACTGCTCACCTAGCACTACTGTACTAACAGTTTACATGCATCCACACTGGTTACAATTCACCTAGCACATCTCTGCTAAGTGTGTGCACTATCAGCACTGGTTACTAGCTCACCTAACACCACCTGCTAACAGTCGACATCCATCCACACCAGTTACAGCTCATCTAGCACTGTCTGCTAACCAGTCAGCATACATCAGTCAGCATACATCTACATTGGTTTACCAGACATACATTGCGCTGGTTACAGTTTGCCTAGCACCATCTACCAACAGTTCACACACATTGTTTGAACAAACAACAAAAAAGTTCACCCACATCCACAGTGGTTACTAGCCCACCTAGCAACATCCACTAACAGCTGACATCACCCACATAATTAACTAACAGCTGACATCACCCACAGAACTAACAGCTGACATCACCCACAGAACTAACTAACAGCTGACCTAACCCACAGACTTGCGTACACGGCAGGAATGACATTCAATCCAAGGGAAACTACTCCATTCTTGGGCGGCATTTGAATCTTGAGGCATGTTACTGTCCCTTTAGTGAGCATTTTCTGCTAGGTAGCACCACTGACTTCTCAGGACTCTTAATTTCTCTCTCTCTCTCTCTCTCTTTAGCCACACAGCCACACCCCTCTTTGCACACCAAAAATATATCTTATTTTACACCTACCAGCACTATACCATTCACCTGAGGATTTGGTTTTGATACAAATATACGCTCAGCAGATCAGTCAATTTTAAGCAATGACTGAACCTTTATATGCACACCAGAATCCTGCAAAACTTCAGTGTTCTGCAGTTAGCTAAGGGTTCTTGAGTTGAGTCTCTTGCCCTCACAGAGTTAGTTCTGTAAACAATCATGTGTTCAAGCACACAGTCCCCCCCCCCCCCCCCCCCTCCCAGCCACTATACATACAGGCACCCCTGCCATTATCCACACCTACACAATCTAGTACTGTACACAGACATATGTTCAAGGACACAGACACCCACACACCCCACCAGCCACACAAACACAGTCTAATACTGTACATAGTCATGTGTTTAAAGACACAGACACCCCCACCATCCACACTCACACAATCTAATACTGTACACAGTCATGTGTTTTTAAACATACAGGTACCAACATGCCACACAATCCACACCTACACAATCTCATACTGTACTCATTCATGTGTTCAGACAAACACCCACCCACATACCCAACCACCTGCATCCACACAGTGTACTACTGTACAGTCAGGTGTTATGCTCCGCACCCTCTCAATTTAATACTGTACACAGTCATGTGTTTAAGCTTACACTACAGGTACCCAGATGCCATGACATCTACAAACACCCATTCACTCAACTGTACACACCTACACAATACTGTACACAGGCATGTGTTCAAGCTTACAGATACCCAGACACCATGACATCTACAAATACACAATCAGCCACACACTCAACCATCCACACCCACTCAGTTTAACACTGTACACCATCAGGTGTTCATGCTTACAGATACCCACTGCAAACACACAAAACACCCGCTCACTCAACTATCCACACCTACTCAGTTTAACACTGTACACTGTCATGTGTTCATGCTTACAGTGACCAACATCCAGATCCACACAATCTGACACCCTATGCCCACACGCTGCACCATGCATCCATGTCCACACAATTTTCAGCAAACCTGAAGAGTGATGTCAGTCCGTTCAAATCCTGATGCCGATGCCATGTCATGTTCATTGATTCGCTTCTCCAGCTCACAATAAGCTCGGTTCAACTGAAAATGAACCACTCCCAGGTGAACAAGTGCCACTGGAAAAGGAAGCATTATAACAATAACAAACATTTAAACCTATGCAAGTAGTTTTTAAAGTCAAGTCAACAGCGTAGGCTGAATCAGGGTGATGAGAACGCTAGCAGTCATTCTGTTTCAGGTTTTTGATGAGATGATGTATATAAAGTGCCTGCCCTGTGACTCAAAGTGCAAATATAAATACAAATAATACAAGTTATCTGTACATCAACATACACACTATGTGTGTAACATAGGTACTATCATTCATGAGAAATGATTTTAAACTTGTAACACGTACACACCCTAATGATGTGACAAATTACAAGGACAATTTACTTTCACGCATATCTACTTAGATGAAGTTTCTTTTCAGTGGTACGTACTGCTTTTGAGAATGTTTGTTACTACTTTTCTTCAACACATCCCATCTCCCCATAAACACTTAATTTTTTTTTTTTTTTTTAATCAAGCTGGTCACATAAATAAAAACAACAACAACAAGAACACCACCACCACCGACAACCCCCCAAAAAAACACCATGATAAACACCAACAAAGATAAGAAAATAGTGTCACACAAGATATAGGTTTTAATGTAGTTTGTCTGGTAAGCAAAATGAAAAACAAAAAGAGGCCAATTTTTGAATGTAAGCATGAAGAAGCTGAATGTTGACTCAAGTATCTAACATTAATGATGAAACTGAAACAAAAATATCACTACAGTTAGGGTCTTACTCTCTTCTGCATTGCTTCAAATTCCTTCTGTGCTTCCTCCACTTGATTCTCCAATCTGAAAAAGAAAGAAAAAAACATAGAAAGAACAGAAGAAGAAAAAAAATAAAAAAATAAACAGAACCTTTGAGATTGACTGCACCAGATCCTCAGCAAACAGGACATTAAATTTTGAGGGGTGGGGGGTGGGGGGGGGGGTGGGGGGAGTGCTGGCTACATAAGTGCAGACTCCAATAAAACAAAGCTTACAATCCCCTCAGTTCAGCCTTTTCTCTGAGCCCATTTCTTTAAAATAAACACTACTCAAAGTCTGCAAACTGTAAACAGGACATGCATACATACATCATACACATTATTTATTTTTTTCCTCAAAATTCAAAGCCTGACACTGTCTCTCATACATGTTTCAGTTCCCCTTCAAAGCAAACTCTTTATACATTTTTGGCACATCCAGGTCAATGGATGCATCCAGCTTCTTTTCAGGGGGTGTCCTTATTGTGAGCCAGCCAGCAAATAGGTAAGTAGGTAGGTAGGTAGGTAGGTAGGTAGGCAGGCAGGCAGGCAGGCAGGCAGGCAGGCAGGCAGGAGGCAGGCAGGCAGGCAGGTAGGTAGGTAGGTAGGTAGGTAGGTAAATAATAATAGGGAACTTATAGAGTGCTTTCAGAATCTTAAAGCGCTTTACAACTTAAAGAAAAACATACAATGCACAAATACCCACAAGTAAGTAAGTAAGTAAGTAAGTAAGTAAGTAAGTAAGTAAGTAAGTAAGTAAGGTAAAGTAAGGTAAGGTAAGGTAAGTAGGTAAGGTAAGGTAAGGTAAGTAAGTAAGGTAAGGTAAGGTAAGGTAAGGTAAGTAAGTAAGTAAGTAAGTAAGTAAGTAAGTAAGTAAGTAAGTAAGTAAGTAAGTAAGTAAGACTGACTTGGAGGTTTCCGCCTCCTGCCTCTTCCTCTCCTGCTCCAGCCGCTGCTCTTTGGCCAGTTCCAGCTTCTTCAGCAGCATCTCCGTCTGTGCAATGTCCCACTCCGCAAGCATCTCAGCAATAGCTTCAACTGACGCAATCTGAAAGGGAATAGGATACAATTCCGACAGCAGTCCCCACCACCATCAGCCTCAACATCAAAACAACAACAACATCAACATCAACAACAGCAACAACAGCAACATCAACATCAGCAACACCAACAACAGCAACATCAACAACAATAGTGGAAAGGGGTGGGGGGGTGGGGGGGGGCAACTCCAACCCCATAAATTACATGCTACTACTACTACTATGACCACAAAATCAGACTGATGATAAATTCATTTTTTCACATTAAAAGTTTCACCACAGAAGAAAACTTCAACCTGCAAGACAGAGGTTAAAAAATTTAATCTGGTGCTGCATCTGGTCAAAACCGCTAAAATGTAATCAATGAAAAGAAAGTTATACATCAGTTTTGCATGTATAGGACTGTACCTTAAGGAATACAGCCATGATTTTCTCTCGGCCTCAGGCTTTGACAGCTAGTCTTCGAAGACATGGAACCCTCTTAAGACAAAATGAGTTGGACCACCAAGACATAACTCTTCCCAAAGGAAACTGGTCTCAACAGAACAATGCTACAAGAGAAGAGTGTGGTGGGAAAGGTTTAGAAGCACATAACAATTTTCCTTCATTACTGCTGCTACATACAGGTTTTTACTCCCCTTTGAGGTTCCAGCTTTCAATACAACCGAGTATGAACACGGCTTGGATATTCCCACAGTCACTTTCACAGTGACACCTGCTCTAAGGTGGTTGTTCACAAGATTTGCTGACGTCATTCAACAGGCTGGACAACTTTAAACAGCAGCTGGTGAACAATAACTGTATCTGCAATAAGCCAGATGACTTAGGTGCATGTGCACCCTGATGTAACCATCATGGTTGACTTGGCATTCAAAACCAATAATCTATCTATCTAACATGCACATATGTGAGTGCGTGCACATGCACACACACACACACACACACACACACACACACACACACACACAACACACACACACACTGAAACAAGGCATGAGAGAATAAGGCAAGAAGTCTGAGGTGACATCAGTCAGAAGCCCAAACAAACAGCACACAATTGTCTCAGACAATTTTGTGTTTGTAATGTCATGATACAGACCTGTTCAGGTGTTTGTCCATCTGAGGCATAGATTCTGGGGTCTGCTCCATTTTGAAGCAGTACCTGCAAAAACAATGACAACAACAGTGGTGGGTCATTCACAGCACCCATTGTTATAGCTGTCCACAAAATCTGTACCTAATTTGGTGAAGATTTGGCTAGATAACTTTTAACATAGCCTCTTTGTGTGTGTGTGTGCATGCGTGCGTGTGTGTGGAAGGGGTGGGGTGCGTGGGGATTTGTATGTGTGTGCTAGAAGTACAGAAAGAGAGAGCTAGCTATCTTTCTAACTACAAAAAGTATAATAGCTATGTAAATTTACAATACTATGTAATATGTTTATTTATATCATCACACTGACATTACAAAGTCTGATGATGTGCAAGCCTGGTGAGCCTGAATTTAAACTTTTGAAAATATATGGGCAATGACATCTGAAGTGGTTCTGTTTTGTGTGTGTTGTTTTTGTTGTTGTTGTTGTTGTTGTCACCCATATATGTCTAAAAACCCAGACCAGCATCAACCTATATACACAGCCCAAAACTCATGGGCTACAGAATATCACCATCTTGAGTATCCAGTATCCAGTTTTTATGCCAGAAAAGAAATCTAAACAACACATGGCATTTACATTTTATTAGATTTAAAGGTCATGTTATGCACTAGACTTTCATAATTGGGTCGATTTTCAACGTTCCGTTGCAAACAATAACTGCCTTTACAAGCCCTTTAAGACAACCCGACACAGCTGTTCCACATTAAGTCAAAAGACCATTTGAATTGTTCGGCCCAGTTTGTTTCACTCCCACCAGTCAAGGCCCAATCAGCTGCCTCACCTGCACAGCCTCCATGTGCCCGGCAAAGGCGGCCCTGTAGAGAGGTGTGCGCTGGAACTGCCCCTGGACATTGGGATCTGCCCCTTGCTCCAACAGGAACAGGATGCTGTCCACGTGGCCCCCACCTGTTCAGGTCAACACATGGGTACAGGCCAACACACAGGTCAGTGAACAAACAAACGGGTCAGCAGAGGCTGATGTGATCATGAGGGACAGTACAGGTATGTACAGAAGTACAGGTCAGTACATGTGAACACAGTGAACACACAGGTCAGCGGACACAGGTCAATGAACACACAGGTCAGTGGACATGTGTGTGTGTGTGCGTGCATGCGTGTGTGTGTGCGCATGCATGTGTGCATGTGTGCGTGTGTGTGTGTGTGTGTGTGCATGCATTTGATAAGTACAAGTTTGTCTGAGTAGCTACAGAGAGACATTTGAGAATTTGTTGTTGTTTGGTGTGCTTTGAATGTTTTTGTAGAGGGTGTTGTATCATTGCATATATATTATGTAAATCAGTAAGAGCTCCAATAAAACAGGGCACTGTATAAATACTCATCATTATCAACAAACACAAGAATGGGTACATGTGACCAAAGTTTCAGACAGAGATGTGTGAACAAATGCCAGGACAGGTAGGTACCTGTGGTTAAAAGTCAGCTTCAGGTACATGCAAACATCTCAGCACATGTTCATGTATGCATATGAGCATACAAGTCAATGCTTGCGCACCAATGCAAACATAAAGTCATATGAGCATATTTATAAGTCAGTGCTTGTGCACCAATGCAAACATAAAGTCATATGAGCATTTAAGTCAATGCTTGTGCACCAATACAAACATAAAGTCATATGAGCATATTTATAAGTCAATGCTTGTGCACCAATGCAAACATAAAGTCATATGAGCATATTTATAAGTCAATGCTTGTGCACCAATGCAAACATAAAGTCATATGAGCATATTTATAAGTCAATGCTTGTGCACCAATGCAAACATAAAGTCATATGAGCATATTTATAAGTCAATGCTTGTGCACCAATGCAAACATAAAGTTAAAGAAAAAGTACATTAATAGCAGGCAGGTCAGCACAGGAGAACACGTGAACATTTAAAAGAAGTGATGCGTGTGACCAGAAAGGTCAACCCGTGTGCACTGACTTGCAGCTTCAGAGATGGGTGTATTTTCATTGGCGTCTTCACAGTTGATGATGGCCATCTTATGACGATTTCGCAAAGCTTGGCCGATGACATCATTGCCAATGCCAGCTTCATTATCAAGGTTAGAGATCTGGAGAGAAACAGCAGAAATCATATCAATAACAACAACAAACAAAACAACAAGAACAAAGCAACGAGAACCCCCCCCCCCCCCCCCCGAACAACAACAACAAAAAGCAAGAAGGGCATACATTTGGTTGACATATTTTCAAAACAGAAATAAATCGTATCAGTTTCACTGCTTTACTCTCAACTATGGCTTTGAAAACTGGTCCAAGTCATAAAATCCTATAAAAACCTGTGACGTTTGTGGGAGGTTATTTCTAAGAAGGGCTTCAAAGAAAAAAAGAACCTTAATAAAAACTAAGCCCCCCCCCACCAAAAAAAAAGAAGAAGGTACAACAACACAACCACTGAATAATAAACAGGTCAAAATCACATGGAAATGGTACAGAAGGGATGGTTTTGATAACCTTGCACATGTTTATCTCAAAGGAGTGTGTCTTATCATAAAGAAGATTCCACAGTACACTGATCAATTATACGCAAAACAGTCTTCAGTCACCTCTTTGATGATCTGCTTCATAGCATCTGTGTCGCCATCAAAGGCTGCCTCCAGCATCCTCTTCACCCTCTTCCTCTGCTCCGCCTTCCTCTTCCTCTCCTCATCCTCCTTCCTCTGCTGCCGCTCTGCCTCCTCCTGCTGCAGCTTCACCAGGTGGACAAAGGCCTGTGGCCACAAAAATTCACCGTCATCTTCATCATCATCATTGCCAGTTCAAGCTCATCACCTACCTCAGTGACAGCTTCTTACTAATCTGACAAAGGCCTGTGGCCACAAAAATTCACCGTCATCTTCATCATCATCATTGCCAGTTCATTCTCATCACCGACCTCAGTGACAGCTTCCTACTAATCTGACAAAGGCCTGTGGCCACAAAAATTCACCATCATCTTCATCATCATCAAAATCATTGCCAGTTCATTCTCATCACCTACCTCAGTCACAGCTTTTTACTAACCTTAGATATCATCGTCATCATTGCCAGTCTCATTCTCATCATCCCACCTCAGTGACAGCTTCTTAGGGTAGTAGTGAAATTATAGTAATGCCTGCTCTGAGGAGGGGGATGGGGGGTGGGGGGGTGGGGGGGTAGGTGGAGAGAGAGAGAGAGAGAGAGAGAGAGAGAGAGAGAGAGAGAGAGAGAGAGAGAGAGAGAGAGAGAGACTCTAAATTTGTGTGAGATGGTCAATTTATGCTGAAGCTAATCCCATATTACATACTTACTTGTATACCGCACCAACACTTTTAATTAACACAGATAAATAAAGTATATTTACAGTTCCACAGTTGCATTTAGATATGTACATCACATCACACTTACTGCTTGCAAGATGTCAAAAAAGTTTTGTCTCTGTGAAGTTTGTGTTTCCATTCTCTCTTCCACTTCCAAGACGAATATTCAAAGTCCAAGACTATGGTGTGTTTGCATTTTCAACACTCTGAGTCTGAACTATCTGTGGTAATGCCAGCAGTGGGAGCAGCACTGGCATGGTGAGAGTGTCAGTAGTCCCAAACACCCAGCTCACAAAATCAATTGTCTTTCATTATGTATGGACCAGGACGAGGTAGCTGAAGCCGCAAGCGCTCCAGCATTAAGGCAGCACTTCACTTGCATTGATTAGACAACACAGATGAAGAAGAAAAGCAGTCTTTACTTGACCTTGGTTTACAGAAACTGCTTGCACAGCAGTCCAGTCTCAGCTAATTCCAGCTCTTCGGCTGACCGGCTCACCCCCAGTGCACTCAGCCTGACCCCAGGTCATGCCATGCATTCCAGCAAACTGGCCCTTCTTTGTTCTTGCTTTGCCTTGCAGATCTTGCAGCATTTTGATCACATGCTGTGACAACGTGTGGAATTTTGGTTGCATGACTGTTGGTGTGTATTCCAGTCTCTTCTTTGTTAGTGTCAGCTATTCGTTTTCATGATTTGGTCCAGTAAGTTGTGATAACATAACGACTTTGTCTAAGTCGGTGCATGTGTCTCCATCATGGAGAGCAGTTTTTCAGTTGACTAGTCATCAGCTGAACATGCAAGGAGAACAAATTCTCTTTGTGGACTGTCTGGAGAACATGTGAAAAGAGGTGTGAAAGATAGAAACAGAAGCAAGGGGACTCTCTGTACACAGTATTCTGATGAAATGCTATCATTTTTTGGAATAAACGTTGCTGAAGATACAAACCATAAACATTCAAGTTTCTTGTCCTTAAAATGTCAGTGTAAGCTTGTGAACTTTAAAAACAGAAAACATTCTTGCGAAGTTTCGAAAAAGCTTCAAGAGGTATTTGGACTGATTACGATGAGTCAGTGTCACCCTGTCAATGTGCAGCTTGTTCCCACTTTGACATGAAAACTGAAATGCACAGCAGGCAGGCCCGAGAAGAACAAAAAAATGCAGAATAGGAAACAGTCAAGTAATGATTCTAAGCTTGACTTGACTTTCCCCCCCAATATCTGATTCTGCGTCAACTCCTGTCAAGAAAGTGAAAATATCTAACCCGCCAATTATATCTGCAATTACACCCAATGTCACTGACGCAACAATGTCACTGGTCATGAACAAGACACCGAAGTGCATGAAATAAGTGCACCACTTTCTAAAGATGAAGAAGTGTACTTGACAGAGCTTAACAGGATGATAAAATGAACCAGTCAAGTGACAAAGTCACCTTTTGATGCAAGACAGCCACTAGTTTTCAAGAAAATTACACTGCCACACAAACCATCTATACAGGTGTCATCTCCATGGAAAAAGAAATGAATCAAGTTTGTAGACAGACTGAGGATGAATAGTTTTTATTTTCGTGTTTATTTTGAATGTACAGGTACCTTTCACTGTGGTCATGAAAACAAACTAATGACACGTAGGAGTAAGTAAGTAAGTTGGTGTTTTTTACGCCCAGTCAACCGGTACAGTTATATCAGGGCGATACACATCTGACATTATATATTAATTTTTAATAGTGTGTATGTCTTAAAATTGGTATATATACAGTTTTAAAACCATACTTAAAAGGTGAATATCACAAACTTACTTACTCCTACTTGTTACTAGTCAATGAGAAAAACAAAACATGTACTGCAAATATTGTAAACTGCTGGATGTTTCATGTATCGCTTGTAGCAAATTACTGTCAGTATCACTTGTAGCAAATTACTGTCACTATCGCTTGTAGCAAATCACTGTCAGTACACATTGTGTGATGTGCCTGTAAGGAAAAGTAGCAGTGTTAGTGGTGTGTGAGGCGCTTGGAGTACATATATTACTTTCTGTTGTGAGTGATCGATGGGGCCCACTTCAAGTGTAAGGTAGGTGAATCATGACTTTTAGCTTCATGTCACTATAGTATGGACACACTCATGAACTCATGGCCAAGCTGCTGATACTTTATAAATTTAAGACAATTTCATTCAATGATCTGACCAAGAGGTACAAAATACAGCTTAGGAATATATATTATATGTATACTTAATTCTGAAAATCTGTTCCTGCAGAATGTGTTGCATTACATTTTGGCATCAAAATTGGCAGGAAATGTTGCTGCAAGATGTAAAACAAATGGCACTCAGAGTCAAACCAATGCATCCCTTCCCACATCCTTTATCCGACCCTCTCTTTCCTCCCCCGCCCCCTCATGATCTTTTGACAGGTGCAGTGAGTATGTGCTAGACATGATCAGAAAATAAAACTGGTGAGATAAATTCTGCGATGGAGACCTATATGTGTGAGCACTGCTAGAACTACATAATGACAGCACAGTTGGTTTTACCTTTTCTTTTGTGATACATTTGTGAAATATGAATTACTTTCTATAACACTTCACTGATGCCTTGTCGGAAATGCGGGCTGCCTCAGCTGGGCACAGCTACAGCATCACAAGAGCAGTACTGTGCTAGCATTGTACAGCGTCTTCATGTTTATGGTTAACTATTTTGATGCAATGGGGATATATATATAATCATATCATTATATATAACATAAACTTTGCCAAGGGAATACAATATGTTTTCTCTTTGGAAGTTTGATTACAAGAAATAACAGTTAACACAAGGAAGTCTGATTACAAGAAATAACACAAGGAAGTTTGATTACAAGAAATAATACAAACAGTTTGTCTGGGAACACATTTCTTACAGAACTTTTTAATGGTTCTCAGTATGACAAGACATTTGCTCAGTACAGTCTCCATTTAATTCTGAACACAGCATGCATTGTAAACATTACTGAAAATGAAACTCCAACCTGTTCATACGAGGGTACAAGGATATTTATTTGCCAATGACATTTAAATATACACAGTGCACAACCCCCTGTTTCATAATTTGAATAACTCACATCTCTTTCCAGCTTTTCCATCAGCGCGTCATACTCTTCCTTCTCTTTGCGTTTCTTTTCCAGGTCCTTCTTCGCCAAATGCCTACGGTAGGCAGTCTGGATCTTAAGAGCGGCGTCATCCTGAGGGCCCCAGACTCGCTCCTTGGGAGCTGCTGCTGCTGCTTTCTTTGTGTCACCTCCCGCAGCCTTGACCTTCCCTGCTGCGGCTGGTGCCTTCTTGCTACCTGTCATGTCACAAATAATACAGGCTGACACAGTGGCAGTGACACTACACAAGATGTGCTAGGTACAGTAGTGGTCATTTTATTACAGTGTACAGGTGCATAAAAATGCTGCTGCAAGATGTGAAACAAACGGCACTCAAGAGTCAAACACATGCATCCCTTCCCCCCTCCCTTTTCTCCACAGTCAACCCGCCACCCCCTCCCCCCACTCCACCATTCATGATCTTTTGCCACGTGCAGTGAGCATGTAACTTATACGGAGTTAGACTGTGATAACATAGCTCTCTCTATATGATATTGTACATATGTTATAACAAGTAAACGCTGACAGTGACATATTTAAATGCTGAAAGTAAACATTAAAAAGTTGTGTTTTTTTTAACCCTTTCTCAGTTTTTGTGCCTGCTGGCTGAATACTCTGTCAGTAGTGTCAGGCACAATGTCTGTAATGCCAATCCTCTTCTGCCTGTTGATTATGGTGCCACATGAATTTGAAAGATATCTGAATGCAGGATTTTTTTTAAAGGGCTTTCTTCAAGATTTGCTTGTGAAAAGGCTGATAGAGAGAGAGAGAGAGAGAGAGAGAGAGAGAGAGAGAGAGAGAGAGAGAGAGAGAGAGAGAGAGAACTGATGAACGTAGAGAGAAGAGAGAAGAGAGGAGAGAGAGAGGAGAGAGAGAGAGAGAGATCGAACTGAAAACTTATTGATTGGGAAGAGGAGAGAGAGAGAGAGAGAGAGAGAAGAGAGAGAGAGAGAGAGAGAGAGAGAGAGAGAGAGAGAGAGATTTACTATTCCCTAAGAACCAGTTTCCAGGCAGAGAGCTGGGCAGGTTTACTTCCTACCCCAAGGCACTAAAACTGTGAGAGTGAAATACTGAAAAGGTTAAAAATCAATTAATTAATTAAGCTGACAAGTCACAAGATGGAAAAAGCATGCAAACTGTACTGTTGGGAATAAAGAAGTCAGTTAATGACCTAATAATTATTATTATAAGCGTCATCCTGTTTTGCTGACAGAAAAGGGGAAGAAACCTGACGACTGTATGGTTTGAAATTAAACTTTTAACTGCATGGGGACCAAAGAAACCAAGACTCCTGGCTGAATAAATAAGGGCTTTACTAATCATTTTGGCACTGTGCACGCACATTTTAAGCCATACCTCACCTGCCAAGTTACTTCCAGATGCTTTCTTAGCAACGGGCGCTTTTCCTGCTGCAGGTTTTGCTGCTGGTTTCGCAGCTGCTTTTGCTGGCGCTTTCGCGCCCGCCTTGGGTGCTGCGGGTTTAGGAGGCATGGTAAAAACTATTCCCAGACAATAGGTAACCAAACTAACAGCCCCAAGCTCCCACACACGACAGTCTCGTGACAACAGCTACACACGCCTTTGCGAAAATACGGAGAAACCATTCATTTTGTGAGATATGACAATGTTTACAAAGTTTACATGTTTCATGGTTCTAACTGGCCGCCATGTTGCAACATTCTAGTTCCGCACTTAGTGATCGAAATGTTCGCTTTTCTGGTTGGATAAAAAATAGTTCAACGCGGGGCAGCGTCCATGTTCAAGACTGATGTGGCACAAAAGAAAATATGTTTGTTTAAAAAAGAAAAGGAGGAAGGGAAACTCCCCCCCCCCCCCTCTATGTTTAATTAATTTTCTTTGTCAGTGTGTGTCACAGCGGACGGTGTGTATGTGGAGTCAGTGTGTCAGTGCCGTGTGTGTGAGTTTGTCAGTCTGTGTGTGCCGCGTCAGTCAGTCCGCAGCGCGACGTGCGGTATCAGTGCGTGCGTGTGTCACTGTCACGTGTGTGTGTGTATGTGAATCAGTGTCAGCGTGTGTGCGGTGCACGCGCGCGCCCACGCGTGCGTGCGCGCGTCAGTGTAGTGTGTGTGTCACTGAGTGTCAGCCGTCAGTGTGTGCGGTGCCGGCGCGCGCGCGCGCGCGTGTGTGTGAGTGTGTGTGTGTGTGTGTGTAAACTACTGCATCATACCTACCGCCCCCAAAACTCCACTGACATAACAACAACCAAACATAAACAGAGAGAGAGAGAGAGAGAGAGAGAGAGAGAGAGAGAGAGAGAGAGAGAGAGAGAGAGAGAGAGAGGTTGTGGTGGATGGATGGGTGAACGGAAGACAGCTCCAATTGTAGTGTTGAGGCCTGCCTATGCTTTGCGTCGGTCGGCAGTTACAAGTTAATGCTATGTTCATACCTTCAGGGTAGGTCACTCTTGGAACGCTGAAAAATGACTTTTCCGACCGAGACATGACCCGACACTTAAAAAGATCTGGGTGATAAAATGTAATTAAAGGAGTTCGTAGCTTCAGAGGTAAAACAGTACAGCCCAAGTGACTACCAAGCCGTGAGGGCCCTTACTCCTGAGGACTTCAACCAACGGATCCGGTCACCCAAAGCACCATCTGCCGATTCAGTCATTGCACGTGCGCACCGCCCCCACCCCTCCCTCGCCCCCCGTCGCATCAGTCTATACCTAAAATCAGGCCCAGCGACGTATCACATCAAGATCAATATCGCATGTGAGCACGATCTATTCAAGCGTGTGGTGAGCGTATTAGGTATTCAAATCGACGACAGAGTCAAAGACTGAGTCAAACTGCGATGTTTCTACCGGCTAAATGCGTGGGCCGGAACAACAAAGAGACGTCATTTCACGGAATATTTGCGAGCCATTGTATTTGCTAGAGAACATTTAGTTGTATAGAATCAACAACTCGCCACTTGAATTTGTTTGCATTTGCCTTATTTAGCAGGTGCAGGCTATTTTGCAGATTATGTATTTATAACTACACCCAATATAGATCGAAGTCCCCATCAAAGCGGTTAACCCCGTCACGTTTCGCTGCAGTTTATTTCCATCCATCCATCCGCATCCATCAGTCAGTCAAGAAAAGTCGGAAGAGAGAGAGAGAGAGAGAGAGAGAGAGAGAGAGAGAGAGAGAGAGAGAGAGAGAGAGAGAGAGAGAGAGAGAGAGAGAGAACTCGAACTCGAAACTTTATTTTACAAGGATTGTAGTTTAGGTTCAGTCAAAAACCTGTCTAACAAGCTACTGATGAGTAGATATCAAATTACAGGCATTATTTATGTAATGAATGAGTGAGTGAAACGTTATACAAGAGAATTTCCACACAAACATAGCGTGTTCACGGCGCCAGATGAACATATGCCATACATCATTCAGTTACATATTATGAGCATACAACCAGCAAATAAAGCAGCGGAACATCTGATCAGAGAGAGAGAGAGAGAGAGAGAGAGAGAGAGAGAGAGAGAGAGAGAGAGAGAGAGAGAGAGAGAGAGAGAGAGAGAGAGAGAGAGAGAGAGAGAGACTCTACGATTCAGACAGAGGATTCGTCTGCGTGGCACGTTCTTGTAGTTTAAACATGAATTACACACACTGTTTGGAAGTCAAACAGCGATCCATCTGCACTCGTGAAACAATTATTGATATAATTCGCCTATGCCTACTACAAAAATGATTATGATAATTTGGTAAAACTGCTTGGTTTTTTGTTCCGGCTCGATCTGTATCATAATTTCCCGGGTTGGACACATTTTTTCCATCGGTTTTACGAATCTGGACTGGCCGGGGCGAGCCGAAGTCATAACTCTCGGCAGGGGTTGGACACATTTTTCCACTCATTTCTGTTATTTGAAAATCGTGTTTGAAATGGCGAAAACCGACGGTAGTCGCCTTTTGATGGACCTGTGTCGGTGAGTCAATAACAAGTGTGGCACAAGTATAAACACGTCATGAGCTAGGCGTTCTTTTACAATGGTAAAGAGCAAATCACGACCTCAGGCTGTCCATTAGGAGTAGATCTGTGTGGTGTTTGTCCGTGTTGTGTGTGATGTATGTGTTGTGTGTTTGTAGTGTGGTAACAGATCGTGTGCTGTCATTGTGGTGTGTGTGTGTGTGTGTGTGGTGTGTGTGTGTGTGTGTGTGTGTGTGGTGTGTGTGTACGTGTGTGTGGGTGTTTTGTGTGTGTGTGTGTGTGTGTGTGGTGTGTGTGTGTGTGTGTGTGTGTGTGTGTGTGTGGTGTGTTGTGTGTGTTGTGTGTGTGTGTGTGTGTGTGTGTGTGTGTGTGTGTTGTGTGTGTGTGTGTGTGTGTGTGTGTGGTGTGTGTGTGTGTGTGTGTGTGTGTGTGTGGTTTGTGTGTGTGTGTGTGTGTGTGTGTGTGTGTGTGTGTGTGTGTGTGTGTGTGTGTGTGTGTGTGTGTGTAGCATACATACATGCCAAATCCATAAAAGTAGTGAGAATGATAGAAATGTGTGTGTGTGTGTGTGTGTGTGTGTGTTGTGTGTGGTGTGTGTGTGTGTGTGTGTGTGTGTGTGTGTGTGTGTGATGTGTGTAATGATGTGTGTGTGTTGTGTGTGTGTGTGTGTGTTGTGTGTGTGTGTGTGTGTGTGTGTGTGTGTGTGTGTGTGTGTGTGTGGAGGAGAGGAGGAGAGAGAGAGGAGAGAGAGAGAGAGAGAAGAGAGAGAGAGAGAGAGAGAAGAGAGAAGAGATTGATTTTTATTCAATAAGGCCATAGCCCATTTGAAGGGGTAAGCACAATAAACCTTATAAGGCAATACACACAGTAAACAAATTACTGATGTTGGAATGTAACAAATGCATAAGGCGGGAGCGAAAGCATATGCAAAGGACATTATAATACATAATTAAATATTAATTGAATATTAATTCGTAATGTACATTTAAATTCTTCACGATAGCAGTTTTTTCTTCTTCTGCTGAATGCTTTAGAGAGAGAGAGAGAGAGAGAGAGAGAGAGAGAGAGAGAGAGAGAGAGAGAGAGAGAGAGAGAGAGAGAGAGAGAGAGAGAGAGAGAGAGAGAGAGAGAGAGAGACACACACACACACACACACACACACACACACACACACACACACACACACACACACACACACACACACACACACACACACACACACACACACACAGACAACAAAACAACAACAGCAACAACAAAAGCAGCAAACAACCAGACATACTTTATAATATTATTATCATGATTATTGACGTTTTTATATAGCTCTCAAGCACATACTTCACGTATTTTCAGTGCACGCTGGGTTATTTTAGTGTTTCCATTTTAGTGTTTCCATAAATGCATAATCCACCGTAGTCTGACATAGACTACAGTATCTTTAACGTGCATATGTTGTCTTTTTGTCCTAGTATTATTGAGAAGCAGACATAGCCTGCTTTAAAGCTAGCCATTTCATTCTAGCTGAATTAGCGATGCAAATGAATGCTTAATTTCTTCAGGCAGTGCTCAACGTTTAACCGTCAAATCAACCACTAGCGTCAACCCTGCGAGATGAATAATTCCGAATGGATTCCTCGTCTCATTATAAGACTGGAAGGTCAAATTAAGAGCTGTCCAGTCGGCTTTTGGAGACTAGGAGGTTCGTATGAGGATTTTTCCTCCCTCTCATTTGAATGTACAGCTTGATTTTCTTTTTGTGTGCGTGCGTGCGTGCGTGCGTGCTGTGTGTGTGTGTGTGTGTGTGTACGCCTGTTTTTATTTTATTTTTTATCATGTACTCAATGTGCTGTGCATATACTGGTAACTTTCGGAGCATTTTATCGTAGGCGAGAGCTGGGCGTAAACAGATTTTAAGTCGATCCCATTACCATCGTGAAATAAAGTTTATTCTCTCTCTCTCTCTCCCCCCACCCCCCCCCCCCCACCCCCGACCCCCCTCTCTTTCTCTCCGCAAGAGACAAGAAACTATTTTTGCGTGTCACAAGTGAGAGAACATTAAACATCTCGGGACTTTTTAACCTTTCATGTGTTTGGATCTTCAACAAACTCATTTTCTCTAAGAAGCCGGCCTTTCTCAAACAGGTAAAAGGGATCGAATTAAAGGCAACATTTTGTTTTAACGTGCTCAGATGATTTCATTTTCAGTTTAGATTCCTGGTGCGTCGGTGATGGTCAGGGGAATTCGGTTGTAGAAAACACAGTGTCACAGCTGGACTTACCGTCAGCCACCAGTGGCCTCTGTGGGATTGTTCCTCGGACGGCTAGACTGAGTACGGAGCTCTCGTGCCGGACATCTAAGAGGCGGTGCGTGCGACACGGCCGAGATGGGACACCTGTCGTTGTTGTGTGTGGCATGCAGACCCGCCCATCGCCACTCGCAAACTTCACGTTTGAAAACTGATATAAAATCAAGGGAGAATTTTAGAGCAAAGTCTTTCATTTAAAGTTTTTATTTTGATCTAATCTACGTACTGGACAAAACATGGTTTCGAACAGTCTAGTTCGCTGGGAGGTGGGATCTCTTATGAGTGTCGTCTTTCGTCTGTCAGTAGTGGGGTTCCATTGTGTAATGATTGGGGCCTGCTGTTGTATATCATTGGCGGGAGCTGCCACATGGCAGGTCTACAGTTCCGGGAAAAGAAATGTCTACAACTATCCTTGGCGGGAGCTGCCGCAAGTATCATTTTTGTCGCGACAAAAGACGTGTTTTGTCGCGGCAAACATGTTTGTCACGACAAAACTTTTATCGCGACAAAAAATGATACTTGTGGCAGCTCCCGCCAATGATAATTGTAGACATTTCTTTTCCCAGAACTGTAGACCTGCCATGTTTTCTGTTCCGTGCTGCTGTCTTCATCCATCTCAAGTCTCTGATTGCTGCCCGTTTTAGGCTCTGTAAATTTAGCTTTGTATAGTCAGACTGCTCGTGTGTGCGTGTGTGTGCGTGTGCGTGCGTGTGTGCGTGCGTGCGTGTGCGTGCGTGCGTGCGTGCGTGCGTGAGTGTGTGTGTGTGTGTGCGCGCGCGCGCGTGCGTGCATAGGTGCGTGTGCGTGCATAGGTGTGTATACATGCGTGCGTGCGTGCATGCGTGTGATTGTGGGTGATTGTGTGTGTGTGTGTGTGTGTGTGTGTGTGTGTGTGTGTGTGTGTGTGTGTGTGTGTGTGTGTGTGTGTGTGTGTGTGTGTGTGTGTGTGTGTGTGTGTGTGTGTGTGTGTGTGTGTGTGTGTGTGTGTGTGTGTGTGTGTGTGTGTGTGTGTTCGCGCGCGCGCGCGTGTATGCGCTTAGAATAGTTTCCATGGACAAGATTTTGCGCTCTACAAATACTTTAATTATTGTTATTTAAACTGACCTAACGAATAGCTGCCGCGGTGTCCACAGAACTCAAGAAGATGGCGGTGTCATCCCTGACTCTCCTTCTTTTCGCCCTTGTCCTTTCCACTGCGGCTCTGACAGGTGGGTGTTGTTTTAGACCCCCCCCCTCTTATCCACGCCTTACATGCCTTGTTTTACGCTCAGTCAACCAGCGAATGCTCAAAACCCTTTTGCTTATGTCTGCGTGTTTTAACACCTTTTGTTCATCTCGCAGGGGGCGACGCCCGGACTAGCAGACATCGACCATCTGAAATTCCGACTGAAAGTAAGCTCGCACAAATGTAACCAACACGAACATACACTCACTGACTCTGCAGTTACACTAGCAACGCGGAATGACTGCACGATGAATGTCTAAATGACCGGTGTGAGAGCGTGCGAAAATACAGTTAGGCATTCTTCCATTCAACGCAAAAGCCTACCACACTGTAGCCACATTGTACCACACACTCCGAGCATCGCTTTCCGGCACCTTCCTCCAAACTCTGCCAGATTTAGTTACGCCACTGAAGGGGCACTCTTTATCTCCGCGCAGCTGTCCACCGACGCGGTCAGCGCCCTCCGAAAGGTTCGGGTACTGATAAGACTGTGGAAGCAACCTAGCGCCCAAGCACGCACGTAAACATGAGGCGCATCCACCCCGGGTAAAAAAAAAGAGTTCCGTCTCGATTCAAACGATTTGAGTTTTATTTGAGCAGGCGTAAGCAACATGGTCAGTTATAAAACAAACGTGTGATATAATCTGAGTTGTTTGCAACAAACTTACTTCTGTTTGAGCACCAATAAAAAATTACTCGTTAGCTTGACAGTTTTCTGGACCCTATGGGTACGCCATAGCAGTGGTTGAAGGAAGGATGTCGTAAACCAGTGCTTGGAGTTTGTGTACCACATTATAGCCTAGCAAGATCGGAAGCTTGTGAAACCCCGTCCCTAATAAGCCTTGTGGTTTCTGTGGACGTTAAGCACCATGTTTACTAGCTTGTGAGGAAAAAAGAGAGAGAAAAAAGCTCAGCGCGGAACCCACCATTCGAGTCGTTCCAGATACGTGAACGTGCAGTTCACGAAAGCACGAGGTGGTTTAAAGTTTGTCCTGTAATAAATTAGTGATCTACCTTTAATTAAGCGCGTTAAAACCCAGGGTCATTTGTATCGGTGTTTATACTTTTTACTCATGTCCGACACCCACGAGAAATACCAACTGTGCTGTACTCCACATCGCGATGCAATCCAAACATCCACGAAGAAGAATTAACTAACTAACTAACTAACTAACTAACTAACTAACTAACTAACTAACTAACTAACTAACTAACTAACTAACCAACTAACCAACTAACCAACCAACAGCCAAGGCTGAGCAATAATTCATTTGCCTGAATCTTGATCTTCAACAGGGCAGGAAAGTTCGAGTGGCGGCAGCGATGGCGGTGGCGGTAAAGACAGCGGCGGTCACGGTGGCCATCGTCACGGTCGTGGTTATGGCGGTAAGTGCAAACACGGGCCCGCACCTTTCTTAGTAAGTAAGTAAACATGGTTCTTAACGTCCACAGAAACCGTACGGCTTGAAGGGGGGAAGGGTTTATGGAGGTGGGGGAGAGGGATACTATTATACCTATCGCTACACTGTCACCACCAGAATGACTCCTGCATTAAGATGGGCAGTGATGAGAGCCATTTAAATGTTTCATTAATTGTGAGGGACAAAGTCACAAGACAGTGTCCAGAGACCACAAGTTTTGAAGAGAAAGGAGAGCCGAAGTAGATTCGAACCGAGGCCCCTCTGCTTTCCCTCTCCCTAACGCCTTACCGCTAGGCCATACCGGCGGCGGCTTTTCTTCAGGCGTAACTGTCACTTACCCAGGGTGAGCCGGTTTGGCTTAGCAAGCAGAAGGACCTCGGTTCGATACCGCTTCGGCTCACCTTTCTCTTCAAAAATGTTGTGGTTTGTGGACACTGTCTTGTGACTTTGCCCATCACTTCCTACTGAAACATTAAAATGGCTCTCATCGCTGCCCCTCTTAATGCAGGAGTCATTCTGGTGGTGACAGTGTAGCGATAAGTATATAATCTCCCTCTTCCCCCACCTCCATACCCCCTTCCCCCCTTCTCCTCGTCCCTAATAAGCCTTATGGTTCCTGTGGACGTTAAGCACCATGTTTACTTACTTCACTTACCCAGTGCATAGCGTTTAGCTTCCAGTTACCGCTCAGCAGTCGGTGCTTGCAGTCATGGGTGTAATCATTGAAGGAGTCATGGGTGTAATCATTGAAAGAGTCATGGGTGTAATCATTGAAGGAGTCATGGGTGTAATCATTGAAAGAGTCATGGGTGTAATCATTGAAAGAGTCATGGGCGTAATCATTGAAAGAGTCATGGGCGTAATCATTGAAAGAGTCATGGGCGTAATCATTGAAAGAGTCATGGGTGTAATCATTGAAAGAGTCATGGGTATAATCACTGAAAGAGTCATGGGCGTAATCACTGAAAGAGTCATGGGCGTAATCATTGAAAGAGTCATGGGTGTAATCATTGAAAGAATACTTTACCGAACGGATGCAGTTACGGGGAACATGTGAATCTGTAACTGGTGGACATGTGTCTTCTATCAAAATGAAATTATGATAGATGTTAATAATAATAATAATAATGGAAATTTGTAAAGCGCCTACCCTGCGGCTCAAAGGAAGTGTGAATGAGTGAGTGAATGTATGCATTATAATGACGGACGGATGCATGTTATTTGATTAAACGCCTCACAATGGGGGAAACAAAACAAAACTAAACAAACAAACAAACAAAAACAAAATCCCACAGTGACCAAAAGTAGAGCAACTGAGGTTAGCTGTGAGTATCATGACAAGGCCTGTAAACACTGATGGTCATTTTATCAGCTGAATGCATCTTATAATTATTTACATGTTGCAGAGAGTCTGTTCTATCGTAATTATTTTTCCTGCGCACACTTTTGTCAAAGCGGATCGCATAACGTTTACAACAATTCACACAACAACAACAGCAACAATAACAACAACAACAACAAAACAACAACAACACACGGGTAGGGGGAAGAAAGAAAGAAGAAAAGAAAAAAACAGAAGAAGAGCACAGCGAGTTTGTTTGAGATCAGAAAATAGCGCTATATTATTGTTGATTATGGTTTTAATAACACCCAAGGCATTGACCGTAACGACCTTTTAAATTAATAAATCACCGCAGGACTTGCAACGCTCTTACACAGCCCAGTATTTGACAAGAAGAAGAAGAAGAAGAAGAAGAAGAAGAAGAAGAAGAAGAAGAAGAAGGAGGAGGAGGAGGGGGAGGAGAAGAAGAAGAAGAAGAAGAAGAAGAAGAAGAAGAAGAGAAGAAGAAGAAGAAGAAGAAGGAGGAGGAGGAAGAGGAGGAGGGAGAGGAGGAGCAGAAGAAGAAGAAGAGAAGAAGAAGAAGAGGAGGAGGAGGAGGAGAAGAAGAAGAAGAAGAAGAAGAAGAAGAAGAAGAAGAAAGAAGAAGAAGAAGAAGAAGGAGGAGGAGGAGGGAGGAGAAGAAGAAAAGAAGAAGAAGAAGAAGAAGAAGAAGAAGAAGAAGAAGAAGAAGAAAGAAGAAGGAGGAGGAAGAGGAGGAGGAGGAGGAGACAGAAGAAGAAGAAGAAAGAAGAAGAAGAAGAAGAAAGGAGGAGGAGGAGGAGGAGGAGAAGAAGAAGAAAGAAGAAGAAGAAGAAGAAGAAGAAGAAGAAGAAGAAGAAGAAGAAGGACAAGAAGAAGAAGAAGAGAGAAGAAGGAGATAGAAAGAAGAAGAAGAAGAAGAAGAAGAAGACGAAGAAGAAGAAGAAGAAGAAGAAGAAGAAGAAGAAGAAGAAGAAGAAGAAGAAGAAGAAGGAGGAGAAGAAGAAGAAGAAGAAGGAGAAAAAGAAGAAGAAGAAGGAGAAAAAGAAGAAGAAGAAGAAGAAGAAGAAGAAGAAGAAGAAGAAGAAGAAGAAGAAGAAGAAGAAGAAGAAGAAGAAGAAGAAGAAGAAGAAGAAGAAATGATCATTCCACTCTCCTGAAGCCGACTCTAATTTTGCTGTTGTGTGTGTTGTGCAGGCAAGGGGAAGAAAAAGAGCGAGGACTGTGTCTCTGTTCGCCCGGCGTACCATTCCTTTTACAGTAAGCGGTTCACATCCATCTGGAATCGAAGCACTTTTCCTAACTTCGATGAGAGCTGGAAAGTTACACATCACAATTTTTGTTGCTGTTTCCTCTTCTTTTTTTCTTTTTTCTTTTTTCTTTTTTTAATGTTGTGTTAATTGTTTGTCCCTGTCGTGTTTTGATATTGCCCCCCCCCCCCCCCCCCCCATGTTTGAATTTAGGTTATCTCCCCCTTTTGGGGTCCTCCGGCCTCTCTGTGTTGGACGTTTCATATTTCAGGTTAACATATTTGAGAAATTTGGCGATTCCAATACCGCCCATACCAATGTTAGCAGGGGTGTTTGACTTTTTAACACAAGTGAGCTTAAATTTCAATGTTAACGACGAAGAAGAAGAAGAAGAAGAAGAAGAAGAAGAAGAAGAAGAAGAAGAAGAAGAAGAAGAAGAAGAAGAAGAAGAAGAAGAAGAAGAAGAAAGAAAGAAAGAAAGAAAGAAAGAAAGAAGCAGACGTAGAAAATAGACGTTCTTTTTTTCTTTCTTTTTTCTTCTTTTTTTCGCCCGTCCGAGAAAAAATTGATGCACTAAATTTTCGAAATCTTGGCTCGCATTACAAAACTGTTTTTCATTGTTTAATAGAAATCACCTCTCCATGTGTAGGTCTCTAAATTATGCAAATAAAATAATATGAGTGCAAAGAACCTGTGCGCTGGCAGACGTTGCGTGCCTTTCATCCTGGTGTTTATTACGTGAGTAATTCTTTCCACACGTTGCTGCAGAGGAACGTGTCGCACAGTGCGATGCTCTGCTGGACCTGCAGAACTCCACGTCGGAATTCCAGAGCTCCGTCAACGAATCCCTGACCGTGATTTCCTCTGAGCTGGAGTCACTGGAGATGAGACTGTCTCAGGCCGAAGTGGACATAGACGATCTGCAAGGTAAAAGCCTGACCGGATGATGTGGCTGTCCACACCCTTTGGCATTATACGGCCCCCTCCCCGTGGCCCTTCTCCCCCCTTCCCCAATTTATCAACGGTTGTTGAAACGACAATACTGGTACGTTTATTTACTGGCACAATTTGACAGGCGTGCTGTGTCAAGACGATATGGCCTCGAGTCAAGGGGATTTCAATACTGGTACATTTATTTACTAGCACAACTTGACAGGCGCACTGTGTTAAGACGATTTTGCCGCGTGTTAAGGTGATTTGGCCTTGTGTGAAGACAATAAATTATTTGGCTTCGTGCTAAGGTGATTTTGGCATTGTGTGAAAACGATTTTGCCTCGTGTTAAAGTGATTTGGCCTTGTGTGAAGACGATTTGGCCTCGTGTTAAGGTGAATTGGCCTTGTGTGAAGACGATTTGGCCTCGTTTTAAGGAGATATGGCCTTGTGTCAAGACGAGTTGGCCTCGTGTTAAAGTGATCTGGCCTTGTGTGAAGACAATTTGGCTTCGTGTTTGGGTGATTTGGCCTTGTGTGAAAGCGATTTGGCCTCGTGTTAAAGGTGATTTGGCCTAGTGGCAATGTGGTTTGGCCTTGTGTTGAGTTTTCTTGTCTTTTGTTGAGGCAGTCTGGCTCTGAGGCGTGGCGGTTGGTTGGCCATGTCAGTGTCAAGGCGGTTTAGCTTAGCGACATGACAAAGCGGTTTGGCCTTATGACACGATGGTTAGTTCGCCTTGTCACTGTCAAGGCGGTTTATCCTTGTGACACGATGGTTGGTTAGCCATGTCAGTGTCAAGGCGGTTTGTCCTTGTGACACGGTGGTTTGTCCTTGTGATGCGGTGGTTTACCCTTGTGACACGGTGGCTTGTCCTTGTGACACGGTGGCTTGTCCTTGTGACACGGTGGCTTGTCCTTGTGATGGGGTGGTTTGTCCTTGTGACGCGGTGGTTTGTCCTTGTAACACGGCGGTTTGTCCTTGTGATGCGGTGGTTTGTCCTTGTGATGCGGTGGTTCATTTACCTTCTATTCAAAGTATACTTACCATCCTATTCAAAGTGCCGAATGTTAGCCTACAACAGCGAGTCAGACTTTTAACTGTGATATGGTGAATTGCGCTTACGGCGAACTGTGCTTGATGTTTCTACTGGCCCGCTGTGTTTTCGTCCTCACTTTGCCAAAACCGATTAGCTGACTGGGCGTTAAATATCAAGTTGCTCCCACCGCATTTTCCACTGGTGTCATTTTTCAGGCATCGGCAAGAACGTGATCAGGCTGAGTCTCAACATTGGCGGCTCCTTCCGACGCCTGTGTGAGATCAACTCTTACCTGGAGGCTGCCGAGATCTGCCGAGCGACCGGAACCCGCATGTAAGAACGTTTCCTTGACTTGTGTTGCTGTGGGACAAAAACTAAGCGCTATGCGCAGCCTTTCGGCATAAATGCCTCATTCGTCCAAGCAACGAACAAACGGACGACGAGTGTCATTGGCGGAAGCTGTCACAAGTACCATTTTTGTCGCGACAAGCTCGTGTTTGTCGCGACAAACACAGGGACAATTTTGTCGCGACAACAGTTTTGTCGCGGACTTTTGTCGCGGCAAACATACTTTTGTCCCGACAAAAGACGTGTTTTGTCGCGACAGACACGTGTTTGTCGCGACAATGATACTTGTAGCAGCTCCCGCCAATGATAGACGAGAGTCCCGTGGAGAACGCGGGGCCGGACTGTAAATCCAGTGGCCAGGGTTCGACCCCTGGACGCGGCAGGGTTCAGGGAAGGACATTTGTTTTTCTTCCGAATCAACACTTGTGCAGACACGACAGTGCCCGTCTCCCCTTCGTGTGCATAGCACGCACTAAGGTCGTTGCGCACGTTAAAGATCCCGTGTCCGCCTTTCGATTAAAGAAACCAAAAGGCCGGTCAAATAAAATCACACATAATTATAACGTACAACAGCAGCAGAATAATCAGGCTGATGTTTGTGGCTGATCCTGTTGGAAGAAGGAAAAGGAAGAACGGTTATCAATACACAAGGACACAGAACAGGGTAGAAGTAATCCATTGCAGGCCTCGGGATAATCTCTTAAACGAGTATCGAGCGTGACTCGTGTACTTACAGAACAAACCGTCTACTTTTTCACTGCGTATTAATTTGTGCATCACAGCGGTTTGTTCGTTGCTTGGAAGAAGCCGGGTATGCTGGAAGTTTGCACATTTATTTTTGTTTTGTTTCGCCCAGAAGCGTTCTTCCTAAGTACTGTGTCTTTTTGTTTCTGTTTTCTGAACGGCGACAGTCAACTTTGTTTTCGATTTTTTGCTATGCTTACCAGCGTGTGCTTTGATTTTCTTTCGCTTTAGTCTGGGCCTGATGTACTTTGTATCTGTGTTAGTTTGATCTTGCTTTACCCTGAGCTGCTTCAGTTTGGCTTTGCTTGAGATGTGCTTTACTGTGTTTTGTGGCCCCCCCAAAAGAACGAGACTGAGAGTGCGGCGTGAAAGACATCAACAAAATAAACAAACTCAGTTTACCAACCATACTACAACGAACATGCTGAACCTCCTACAGCACCCGCCACTTGGCAAATAAATACACAAATAAAGTAATACCCCCCCCCCCCCACACACACACACACGCACACAGACACCCTATAAATAAAAAATAAATAAAAAAGGGGGTGGGGGGTGAGGGTGTTCAGAGACATAAACTCCAACCCGTAACTTTTTGTACACAGCCAAAAAAGGGCAAAATAGTGGAGTATGCTAAATCCACCAAGGCTCCCGCTTGAAAAAAGATTCCTTACATTTTCATGCACTCGCGGAGACAAAAATGTGAATTCATATGCCACATGGAACTAATTTGCTCTCTCTCTCTCTCTCTCTCTCTCTCTCTCTCTCTCTCTCTCTCTCTCTCTCTCTCTCTCTCTCTCTCTCTCTCTCTCCCTCAGAAAGGTAATCTATCACGTATATTCCCCACTCTTTTATTACTTTGCCCTGCTTTAAGCTGTATCCCTCCCTCCACCCTCTGTGTGTGCCTCTATTGCACAAACAAACATTTTAACGAAATCGAACTGTAAAGGAGCACATTAGCTAAATTAAATAATTATTTCGGCTTCAGTAGTCCATCACGCCTGCTCTCGTGGGGCCCTCGTTCTCCCCTTTTCTCGAGAGCAGTTTTGATGCCAGCCTCCGACACCAGAGAGTAATTGACGTTGATTGGTGGAGGGATGAAAGGGGGGGGGGGGGGCCGTGTGGCTAGGACGCGTTCATTCAGTCTGGCTCTGTGACTGAGCTAACCAGAAAACATTAGGGCATAGTAGGTGGAAGACACTTACACGCGTTTCCTTTGTATTGTTCGAACAGTATTTTGAACAGAATTCTAAACCGGACACTAGGCCACATTTAATGGCTAGAACTTTCGTTATAGACTGTGAGTTTTCCCGACTGATTTGTCCATGTCACGTTAAGACCAACTCATCTATACGCAACCCCACCCCACCCCCCATAATAAATACACACACACGCGGCGCGCGCGCCACACACACACACACACACACACACACACACACACACACACACACACACACACACACACACACACACACACAACAGCACACACACAGCACACAGACTAGTCAGACAGACAGACAGACACACACAACACACACACACACACACACACACACACACACACACACACACACACACACACACACACACACACACACACACACACACACACACACACACACACACACACACACACACACACACACACACACACACACACGCACACACACACACACACACACACCACACACACAGCACATCACACACACCACACACAAACACACACACACACACACACACACACACACACACACACACACACACACACACACACACACACACACACACACACACACACACACACACACACACACACACACAAACAAACAAACAAACAAACAAACAAACAAACAAACACAGAATCCTGGGGCAATTCCTATACACCTCGCCGTCCCCACAAGTCTTCCGACGTAAACCATCGCTCATGAATCGAAATCGCCAAAGCACCAACTTTTACCTGAAGTATATAACGACCACCAACCCGCTTCATTTCAGCCCCAACCCTTTCTTCTTCCACCTTCCTTGCACCGACTCGCGAGTGAGGGCCGTGGAGGCAGGGGGAGGCAACGCTTGCTTAGTGGGCTCGCAGTTCTGGCGCCTGCAGCCCGGCTGTGTCAGCGTCAACACCCAGAACATCTTCGGCTGCTTCGAGGACCCACCTCCCGGCACCCAGTGCAGGAACCTCGTCTTCCTCTCGTGCCAGGGGTACGCCACTGGCGCGCTTCTTCCCGACCCCTCCAGCCAGCAGTCTATGGAGCCCATGCAGATGGCGTTGAACGAAGAGCCGTAAAGACCGCGATGGCTATATACAGCTGACGCCACGCAATGAATGAACGAGGCCACTCACGCAGTGATGGTAGCCGTTGGCCAGGAGAATTAGGGACAGAATTTATGGCCGTGTTGGCAACAGTGCACCTCTTTGCGCTGACTGTCAGCAATAGAGAGATCAAGTTCATTGTTGCTTTGCGTCCACAGAGACCACATTAAAGACTATTATTATTATTAGGGGCCGGGGAGCCCAGGATGGCCACCTCGACTTTCACACAGCTCCTGAGCTCTGGGGCAGAGAGAAGGAAGGAAACAGCATTTTTCTATTACGCGTGAGAGCTAGTGCTCACACAGGTGGTACAGCCTGCTCACTTACCAGAACAGCATAAACACGAAAGTAGCGTCTATAATCGCATGGACAGTCAGATATATACAAGCCCCCCCCCCCCCCCCCCCCCCCCGCTCCCCTTCCTCACCTCCCTCTCTCTAGTGTTTGAAATTACAAATTCTACTGTTTCTTGTCGAATCAGCATAGCAGGATCAGTTTCACGGCATAAGCTCTCTCGCTTCTGCTGTCGATGGAATTATGAGTAGCTCAGTCCTGGGATGTCCAGACGGTGGAGTAAATGAGACGTGAAGAAGGTGATGACAGCCATGATGATCATTAGTATACCACAATATCACACAGTTTTGTTCAAGGCATTTCTTCCCTGCATTAAATAGAATACAAACACACAAAGGTTGCTAGATAAACCGATCTAACATTCTTAATCTTTTTTTGTGTTGTTGTCTTCGGTTGTGTAGTATACTCGTTTGTTTCGAAAAGGGCAACTGCCCAACCCTCCCGTTTGTTTTGTGCTATAGTTTTTGTCTACATTTTTGTGTGTGTATACAATGGAAAACAGAAACATGTCCTCTGGAAGTGGTAAGTCCAAATTTCATACACAGAGTAATCGTCTATTCACTCAAACGAAATAAACTGAGTTTATAAAAAGAAGTCCACTCGAGTTCTCTTTCGCAATGTCCGATGTGGAAATGTCACTCACGTTAATCCTACGCCATCGCAGAAAAGCTGGATGTAACACTGCTCTGAAGAAACTTCTCGAAGGTAAAACACGCCATTTAATCTTTGTGTGTTAAATCACAGCGCTACTGGCTTATGATTTGATCCCTCTGTCCTCTAGCATGACTTTGTGTTCAGAATAAAGGTTTGATTATGGATATCTTTGGGCGGCATTTTATTAGAAATTTGCATGTGTGTCTGAAGGCTGTCTCTTAGAATGCATCGATTGCTCGTTTTTAGTTTTGTTATTTCAGAGTTTTTGTTTGCTTTGTGTGTGTTTTTCTAATAATAATTTTGCATGCGCGTTTGATGGATCAGCCCTGACTTTCAAAATGCATCTATTATTCAGTTACATTTTTCTAAATTCTCTCTCGCCCTGATATAACAGTACCGGTTGATTGGGCGTAAAACACCAACTTACTTACTTCTAAATTCTCATTTGTTTTCTTTCTGTTTGTCTGTTTAGTAATCTTGTTGATGTTGTCGTAGCTATTGCTGTTCTTGAAACGAAGGCAGTTCTCTTCGGATAGAAATATGGGGAATATGGAATAGTATTGAAGGAATAATCATGTAAGGCATTTCGGTCAAAGACAGTCCATTTACATGGTTGTCTTTCCTTTTGCTCGTCACACCGTCCATGTCGTCAATGAACAGACACTTTGTTCAGACAGTGGGTGTGCTGCCCACTAGTATCCAACTCGAGACAAAAGATCTGTCATCGTACACATGGTCCTTTCAGCATCGTACACATGGTCCTTTCAGCTTCGTACACATGGTCCTTTCAGCATCGTACACATGGTCCTTTCAGCATCGTACACATGGCCCTTTCAGCTTCGTACACATGGTTCTTTCAGTGGCTGGTGAATGACTAGTCAATCGACACAGGCTACATGCATTATATATTCTGTACATTCAGTGGCTGGTGAATGACTATAGTCAATCGACACTAGCTGTATGATTATATATTCTGTACATTCAGTGCCTGGTGAATGATTATAGTCAATCGACACTGGCTGTATGATTATATATTCTGTACATTCAGTGCCTGGTGAATGATTATAGTCAATCGACACTGGCTGTATGATTATATATTCTGTACATTCAGTGCCTGGTGAATGACTAGTCAATCGACACTGGCTGTATGCATTATAATAAATTATATTCTGTACACTCAGTGCCTGGTGAATGACTAGTCAATCGACAGAGGTTCTCTGACTGATCCGCTTGTTCAATGTACTCTCTGTGACTGTGGTCCCTTCGTTCACCAGATGACGACGGAGTAAGGCCTTTTGATTCAACTGATTAATGCTAGTTCATATTCTGAAAAAACACAATCAGTCTGATGAAAGACTAGTAAACCCCCGCCCAACCAAAGCAATTTTTCATTAGTCTGTACATTCAGTCCTCGATAATGCAATCAGATCAATCAACAATCTAGTATATCAATAATCAATAATCAACGTAATCAGTCCAATACAATCAATCGAAGAAGCATCGAGATCAGAACAAGCACATCTTAATGGTCAATCGTAATAAAATGGCTGTCAATGAACCAAGGTGATGATTCAACCAAGTGTACCCATGTCATGCCACACAGTCTGGATCAACAACCAGCCACTCATGCCCATAGTCAATGTCATTGCCACACAGCTGGCTATCAAGCAACCAGCCACGTCTGATCCATATGGCAATGTCAATTGCACAAGTCTGGCTGTCAAGCAACCAGCCACGTGCTGATGCCCATAGTGGCAATGTCATTGCCCACACAGCTGGCTATCAAGCAACCAGCCACGTGCTATCCCATGTCAATGTCATCCACACAGTCTGGCTGTCAAGCAACCAGCCACGTGCTGATCCCATAGTGCAATGTCATTGCCCACACAGTCTGGCTGTCAAGCAACCAGCCACGTGCTGATGCCCATAGTGGCAATGTCATTGCCCACACAGTCTGGCTGTCAAGCAACCAGCCACGTGCTGATGCCCATAGTGGCAATGTCATTGCCCACACAGGCTGGCTGTCAAGCAACCAGCCACGTGCTGATGCCCATAGTGGCCATGTCATTGTCCACACAGGCTGGCTGTCAAGCAACCAGCCACGTGCTGATGCCCATAGTGGCCATGTCATTATCCACACAGGCTGGCTGTCACGTGCTGATTCCCATAGTGTACCCATGTCATTATCCACACAGGCTGGCTGTCACAGTGCTGATTCCCATAGTGTACCCATGTCATTGTCCACACAGGCTGGCTGTCACGTGCTGATTCCCATAGTGTACCCATGTCATTGTCCACACAGGCTGGCTGTTAAGCAAACAGCTACGTGCTGATTCCCATAGTGTGCCCATGTCTTTGTCCACATAGGTTAGCTATCAAGCAAACAGTCGCGTCCTGATTCCCATAGTGTACCCATGTCATTGTCCACACAGGCTGGCTGTCACGTGGCTGATTCCCATAGTGTACCCATGTCATTGTCCACACAGGCTGGCTGTCACGTGCTGATTCCCATAGTGTACCCATGTCATTGTCCACACAGGCTGGCTGTCACGTGCTGATTCCCATAGTGTACCCATGTCTTTGTCCACACAGGCTGGCTGTCACGTGCTGATTCCCATAGTGTACCCATGTTATTGTCCACACAGGCTGGCTGTTAAGCAAACAGCTACGTGCTGATTCCCACAGTGTACCCATGTCATTGTCCACATAGGTTAGCTATCAAGCAAACAGCTACGTCCTGATTCCCATAGTGTACCCATGTCATTGTCCACAGAGGCTGGCTGTCACATGCTAATTCCCATAGTGTACCCACGTCATTGTCCACGAACTCAGCAGCAACACTCCGCCCCGACAGCCACTGACCCCACCGGCCACTACACGTACCCAAGCCACAACATTATATCTGGGGGAGTTCCGATCGATCGACTGATCCGCGTTATTGCACTGTGTGGCGATCTAAGAATAGCCTGTGACGTGACCGCCAACCCTCGCTATAACTTCGCGTCTTTGTGGTGTGTGCGGACACACCGGCCGACTAAACGGGTGGGAAACACCGATAGCACATGACCTCCGCTCTTTTCTTTCCTCACACAGGCGCATGAACGTTAAAGTTTGACAGGTCTAGCTCTGACACGGGCGCATGAACGTTAAAGTTTGACAGGTC